>JALGXP010000095.1:0-89691 GCA_023333625.1 Bothriochloa decipiens
ACTTGCCCCACCTACATTCCTATCCCCCAGTTCGATCTGAGAGGGGGCGCTTGTAACATATCCGGCCAATTAATATAAACCCAAGCTACTAAGTAAACCGCCGAGGCAATTTAGTTAGCACATTGTGCTCATATTAACCCGGTAGTCCATGAACCAACATACCCAGGAGCCACCCGGCTGCATACTAGCCGGACTCTACCGGCCTCAGGCTTACTCTCCACGCCCCTTTCATCATACCACCATCTCCAATACGAGCATTCAGGTCAAAACCCGGCCCAAACAGTCTCGAGCCTTCGCGGTCGGATGATCACATCCTTCCAGCTATCTGTGGGGCATGCGTTCAACATGACTTGAGGGCTGTGACAACGGACGGGGTCCTAGTTCAACACAGACAGGATAAAACAACATAGAACCTCTAGTTCTATCCGCAGCACCAATCCCGCCCGGTCTCGATTTATTACTTCTCATGGTTATTCTCAGCATCAACATAGCTCATCATTATGGATCACCACCTATAACTCGCGGATGACAGGAAATCACCCGAGTTCTACCAATCTAGTTAGACAGGGCTAAGCATATATCGTGCCAACACCTAACAGGGTATTCGGGTAACTCAGGTGGACAAGGGTAATCATAATGCATCAACGGTATTGATCAACGCCTATAAACTTAATGCATCATAAATAATAAAGGACGCAAATTAAGTTATTTGTAAAACGGTAGGGAGGAATGCTCCGGGGCTTGCCTTCCTCTGACGAGCGAGGTTGAAGCTCCAGGCACTCGATCACTCCTCGTCTGGATCCTCGTTTCACGTCACGTTCCGTTCTCCTAGCGATCCTGTATGATGTGGATGCATGTATGAATACGAGGAAAGCGCATGGTATGATAATGGAGCATGATGATGATGTATGCTTGCATATTCTTCTTATAAGGTAGTCAACATCATCCAATCACATGTACCATAAGCACATGTCATCTACTGCAGTCTCTACTGCAACAATGCAAGTCTATCGGTGAAACCTTCTTTTTACTTATCGCCGGCAAACAAGTCAGTAAAGCAGCTAAGTATCTTACTATCACTAGCAAACAAGCTAGTACAGCCAAAGACCTATACTAAGCATAACTATCTTAACACATTCATCAGGTGCTAATCACTACCACAACTCTACTCAAGACACACACAATACATTACTAGTAAATCTACACCAGACAATATATCCTAAACATCAACTAAAGGTACATAGCAGCATTAACAGATTAAACACACTATGCAAGCCTAAAGAAACATTATTGATGGCATGACATGGCTAAGCAAGGTTGAATTAAAACAACTTTATAAATAGGGTATAACTGCAACACCTATTTGTGCTTAACAGAAAAATCTACCAAAATTGCAGGAGACAAAACATGGCAAAACTAGCTTACCATCAAATTTCACCTCATTTGGATAAGCCTATGATTTTACACAAAAAGGACAAGACAACATATAAAAGGGGACCTAAAAATACTTTGTACTATGAAGTATGCCAAACCTCAGGTTTCATCACATCAAGAGCTACCTTATAGCATATAAGTAGTCTACAAAAATTATCAACCCCAAACTAGGTCTATATAATTCATTTATGAATTATTCCAAGAATAGCCCCTTAATCCCACTTGAACTACAGATTTATATTTTTACACAGCACAAGCACATGATACATTTTTCGTAGCTAGAGCATGCCAACACAAGACCAACCCCACAAGAATCACATTTTTCTGAGCAATATACATTTAGTTATGCATTTTCTAAAATATCAAGCATTTAATGTAAATAAATCAACATAAATAAAACTATACAGAAAAGTATCCCAAAAAGCTCAACTCATATTTTTCATGCATAGTACTCATAAGGAAAATACTATAAGTTGAACCATCTCATTTGGACTTAAAATGAAAGAGTTATGATTTTCCAAAATTTACCATATATTCTAAGAACTATTTTTCAAAACTCACATATCGAAAATGCTACGCGTACCCCAGCGCTTTACCCGCTGTGATTGACACGCGCACCTACTCTGCTACGTGCACCCAGGCCATGTACCCAAAGGACGATGCGCCCAGGGCACCGACAAGCGGGGCCCATGGTCAACCCTGGCCCACCGGTTAGCCAAACCAGGAGCAGGGCACCGCTGACCGGTGGCGGACTCGCCGGCGGTGAGCTCCTCTGGCATGGTGACCAACACCATTCTACTCAAGACGAAGTTGTGAGCCTAGCGGTGCAGAAGATGAGGCCAATCGCCCACCAGCGTGATCTCACCGGCGGCGATGGCGGACGGCGGCGGCTGTATGGCGGTGAGGTCGCCTCCTCCGTCCATGGCAAGGAGAATCGAAGGCGGCTCTAGCTTCTACGGGCTCAGGCGACATGAATACACGGATTGGAGAGGAAGCTGGCGGCTAGGATGAGTTTAGCCACGGTGGCGGCCATTACGCCAGCGGCGAGAAAAACGGCTGATTCAACCCTCACCTTCGGTGACTCGAGCTGCAAACAGCACAGGGATATGGAGAAGGACGAGATGAAGCTGTGCGCGCGAGCTGGGAAGAAAATGAGGCCACGACAAGGTGCGGCGGTTGCATGAGCTCGTGGCGGCAGCAATGGCGGGCGCGCACGGAGCGCAGGGAGAGGGACATGATGGAGTGGGAGAGCAAGGGCGAGTGAGGTCAGGTGGGGGTGAGTGAGGGCAGCCTCGGGCTGTCTCATTTAAGGAGAAGGCCGCACGGCCAGGCCACATAGTCGGCGGCTTCGGCATGCGCAATGATGGTGGGCGGGCGGCAGGCGACGGCGTGCGCACTCAAGTGCCTGCGGTCGCGTCGGTAGCGCGTGGCCGGGCTCGGCATGCGCATCGGCCAGCGAGGGCAGCGACGCAGCGGCGCGGGCATCGCTGTGGTCAGGCGCTGGGAGCAGAGAACAGCGGGGAAAGGGGAAAAGAGAGAAGGAGGGAATGATGATATGTGGGGCCGGTAGGTCCCACCCCATTCTTTGAACTGCAAACTTTGACTTGATATAGTTCCCAAACGATGCTGAATTTTGAAAAACTTTGAATATGAAAGTTGCTACATTCGATGAGTAGGACATTTCATATATAAGAAGTTTTTGCTAATTCGGCATAGATTTGAAAATGTGAATTTGGGTCAAAACTCCATTTAAAATAAATATTTATATATATGTGCAAATGTTTTTGGCATTTTCATGAGATGCACATTAAACAACTTTTGTTCCTTATATTTTTCTCTACAAGTCATATCAAAGGTCCAACTTGAGATAAGCAATTTAGCTAACACATTTTAAAAAGGGCTAGAATTCAAATCCATGGGCATTTCGGTGCAAACTCAACCAAATCATTTTTTGGCTATATGAACAACACAAACATGACTCCAAACAACATTATAAACATGTTTCAAATCAATCCAAGGATCATTTACATAGTAACCACAATCTAGCATTCAAATCTCCTATTTGAAATATAAACAAGCAAGCACCAATTATCATGGCCTATTTGTGTGATCACCATGCAACTGAGATGCTCATGAGATGATTATGCAATGTAATTCAAGATTGGTTAAGCCTAATACTAGGGATGTTACAGCGCTGCCAGCGACGGGAAGCATCACCGATGCCAGCACCACCACCTCGATGTTCGCGCCGTCACCAAGGACGCCGCGCCCGCTACCTCTTCACCAACCGTCGCTGCCCGTGCACAGACTTCACCGATGAACATGATAGGGTCCTCGGTGCCACCCAATGCAACACCGACTGCGCCACCCACTGAGGGCTTCGCTATGCATCTCACTCCCCTCTCCATCTCCCTCTCGGATCTCTCTGTCTCTCTCTTAGATCGAGTAGGTCATGAATAGGACATGGATTATTACACTACATGATGAAATCACCCGCCTATAATCCACTGCTAATCGATCCTATCATGTTTATGATCTATCAATGGTATCAGAGCCTGCTAGTATGTGGATCTAGAGTCTGGGATACGAAATGCAATGAAAGTGCAAAGAACTCGACCGATCCGATATGGATCGGGAATGAAACCCTAACCCTAATCCAGAAGAAAGGTCAGATCGGGGGCAGGGAAAGAAAATCAAGAAACACCAAAATCCTAACATAAGAAAATCCGAGCAGCCAAGAATGGGTACTCCTACCTGGGGGCTTGGCCGTCCCATCACCGCCGCCGGCCATCTCCATTGCCGGCAGGCGAGAAGAACAGGGCTGCCGGATGGCAAGGTCGCACCACCGTGAGGCCTCCGCCTCGGGCGCGCAAACGAGGCACCGCCCGCGAGGCTGCTCGATGGTTGCGCGCTCAGCCATGTGCGAGTGCGCACACCGGCGATGGAGCCCATGGCGGCGCCACCACCATCTCCCTCCAGTCCGGCCGCCATGGTCGCAATGAAAATCGCCGATGGCGGCTGCTGCTAAGCGGACTGAGAAACTGGGGGAGAAGAACGAAAACGAAGTTAGGGTTCTAGGGCTCCAGCCGGGAGGCGGTTTTGTTCGTCCAAAATTCTCTCATGGCCGTAGGATGCAAATGACCTCGATCCAGCGATTGAGATTGGCCGGCAGCACGAAGTGGGCCGCCTGGACGCGCGCGGCTGCTGGAGAAGACCACGGGCCGAATCGCAGTCTAGGCTTATTGGTTAGCCTTCGGCCTGGTATGAACAGTGCATTTTATGAATTTTTCTTCATTTTCTAGAAACTTATTTGATTAGTATTTGATATTTGAATGAATTTGAATTGAAATTTGATGAAATGTTCTGTACAAATTTTATCCAACGATAATCTTACTCAGAGCACAGTATAGAAGTTTTAGAGTTTCTGGAAAATTGAATTATGATATTTATACCTGTTTCCACTGCGAATATTGAATTATTGCTCTCATTATTAAATTTGAACCAATAGGGTAATTTAATTTTGAGAGAAGTTATGAATTTCTGGTAATTTTGTTGATGAATTATAGTGTTGTCATTTTCTAACCAACGTTGTTAATAACAATATTATAATGTTTGATTCATGAGAATTATGCATTAATTTTACTTCTGCCCAACGGTGATGTAGAATTCTTGTATATATGAATTTTGGTATATGTTTTAATTTAAGCAACGTTGAGTTAAGACATGCATTTTTATTTAGGCTTAAAGAATGGTTTTGCACTTAGGCTTAAAGGTGCACTTTATGTTCCTTCTTTGCGTCAAAATTTAATAAGTGTTTCGAAACTTGATGATGATGATTGTGATTGCCATTTTGGTAATGGCCAATGTAAGATACTCGTTAAAAATAAATGTATTGGTCTTGCCTTCTGACAAGACAAACTTTATTTATTAGCTCTTGCTGAGAATGTGAATAATGTATGTGATAAGAATGTGAATGATTCCTCATCTATGAATTTAAGCAAGAAGCGAAAGAGAATTGATAATGCATCTTTAAAATTATGACATTGTCGCTTAGGCCATATTCGAGGGGGAGAATAGAACGATTAGTTAAAGAATCAATTCTTCCGCACTTAGAATTTTCTGATTTAGAACAATGTGTTGATTGTATTAAAGGAAAATATGTTAAGAAAATAAAGAAGAATTCCGAACGAAGTACAGAAAATTTGGAAATAATCCACACAGATATTTATGGTCCTTTTCCTGTGAAAAGTGTGGATGGTTATTATTCATTTATAACATTCACAGATGATTACTCTCATTATGGCTACATTTATCTAATTAAAGAAAGATCAGAAGCATTGGATAAATTAAAGATATTTAAAGATGAAGTTGAAAATCAACACAATAAGAAGATCAAGCTAGTACGATCACACCGGGATGGAGAGTACTATGGGCGACATACCCCATATGGCCAAGTTCCTTGACCTTTTGCAACGTTCCTACAGAAAAATAGCATAGTCGCTGAGTACTCCATGCCGGGGGAGCCTCAACAGAATGGAGTGGCTGAAAGAAGAAATCGTACCTTAATGGATATGGTAAGAAGCATGATAAGTTACTTCACATTACCGATTAGTTTATGGATGGAGGCATTGAAAACTGCCATTCACATACTTAATCGAGTACCAAGCAAGTAGGTGTCGAAAACACCATATGAATTGTGGATAGGAAGAGAACCCTCACTTAATCACTTACATATGTGGGGATGTCCAATTGAGGCAAAGATTTTTAACCCAAACATTAGAAAGTTAGACCCCAAGGAAAGAATATCGCTTCTATTATCCTGATAGACATACAAAGTTTGTAGAAATAAGACATGTTGTGTTCTTAGAGGATGACATGATCAGGGGGCAAGGTAGCACGAGAAATTAACCTTGAGGAGAAACGGGTACGTGCCCACTCCGATGGTTGAAGAACCATTTTTTACACTACATGTTGTTGTTGCACCAACAGTGCAAGACACTGTAGTGACAACACCTGTTGTTAGTTCTCCTACGCCAACAATGAATGAACATGAGGAACTTGTACTTCAGGAGCCTATAGAACCAAATGTCGCACATGAGGAAGAGCAACAACAGCCCATTGTGAAACAAGTGCCAGAGGCCCCTAGGAGGTCTCAAAGAGAAACAAAGCGAGTTATTCCTGATGATTATGAACTTTATAACATGGAAGAATTTCATATGGAGGGTGATCCCACCTCTTATGAAGAAGCCATGAGAAGTGCCCACTCATCGAAGTGGTTAGAAGCTATGAAGGATGAAATAAAATCAGTGAGTACAATAAAGTTTGGGACTTAGAACTTACTCCTAAAGGAGCCAAAATGGTAGGCGTCTACAAAATAAAATGTGACTCCCAAAGGAATATTTGAAGATATAAAGCATGACTTGGGGCGAAAGGATTTACACAAAGAGAAGGGATTGATTACGATGAGACATTTTCTCTGGTCTCATGTAAGGATTCCTTCAGAATCATAATGGCACTTGTAGCTCACTATGATTTAGAATTGCATCAAATGGATGTGAAGACGGCATTCCTTAACGGGGATTTAGAAGAAAATGTTTATATGGCACAACCAAAAGGTTTATATGGCACAACCAAAAGGTTTATATGGCACAACTGAAGTGTTTATATGTTGCCTAAAAAGATCAATTTATGGATTGAAACAAGCTTCCAGACAATGGTACCTGAAGTTTGATAAAATAATTAAGAGTTTTGGGTTTAAAGAGAATGTTGAGGACAATTGTATTTACGCAAAGTTTAAGAATGGAAAATACATATTTTTGATCTTATATGTAGATGACATCTTACTTGCTAGTAGTGATGTTAATTTACTAATGGAGACGAAGAAATTCTTGTCCTCAAACTTTGATATGAAAGATCTTGGTGAGGCCTCGTTCGTTTTAGGAATTGGAATTCATCGAGATAGAAGAAAGGGGTTTTTTAGGATTATCGCAACAGGTATACATAGAGAAGACCCTGAAGAAATTTTGTATGCATGCGTGAGTCCCTCACCTGCTCCTATAGTTAAGGGCGATAAATTTGGGGAACATCAGTGTCCCAAGAACCAATATGAAATTGATCAAATAAAAGCGGTACCGTATGCTTTAACTGTTGGAAGTTTGCAGTATGCTCAAACATGTACTCGCCCTGACTTAGCTTTTGTTACCGGGTTACTCGGCAAATACCAAAGAATCCAGGAATTGAACATTGGAAATTAGTGAAGAAAGTGTTGCATTATTTGCAAGGAACGAAAGGCCTCATGTTGACATACAGAAGATCTGATTCCCTGCAGATAGAGGGGTATTCAAACTCCGATTATGCGGGAGATGAAAGAAAGTCCACGTCAGGATACATATTTACTCTCGCAGGAGTAGCTATATCGTGGAAAAGCTCCAAACAAATAGTAACTACGAACTCGACAATGTATTTTGAATTTGTAGCATGCTATGAGGCCTCAGGGCAGGTAAATTGGCTAAAGAAATTCATACTTGAACTAAAAGTAATAGAAGATATATATAAACCAATGAGGTTGTATTGTGATAATAACCCAGCGGTAGAATATGCTCATAACAATAGGTCAAGTGGTGCTGCCAAACACATTGACATAAAGTACTATATTGTGAAAGACAAAATTCGGGATCATGCATAAATTCTTGAGCATATAAGAACAGAGAGAATGCTAGTGGATCCTCTCACAAAAGGCTTACCACCCAATATGTTCAAAGGACACTTAGCCGGCTTGGGTTTAAGGAAAAGCCTATGATTCCCGAATAAGAAGGGTCCAGAAAAGAGTTTCATTTCAAAATGGAGAAGTGTGTCATGGCTGTTAGTCTAATGGCACTAATTGCCATGACGATGAGACACGCTCGATATGCTAATCCGTAATGGGATGAAACAGAATTAAGAAAGAAAAGAATTGAAAGATGAAGAAAGAAACTAAAGAACGATAAGAATGACGAAGAAAGAAATTGAAGAACTTTAAGAATAATGAGAGAGCAAGGGGAGAATGTTAGATTGATCTCCCACCACAAGATCTGGCCCAACGGCCATATGAGACTTGATCTCGCGCCCTGATCGGGGGCGCCCAACCGTACATGGTTGGTGGGGCCCGTTGCCTAGCACAATATAAAAGGAAGGTGGGAGGCGAGGCACTCGATACAAGGTTCACCTGAGCCGCCACTTGCCCCACCTATATTTCTATTCCCTAGTCCGATATGAGAGGGGGCGCTACCAGCGACGGGAAGCACCAGCGACACCGGCACCACCACCTCGACGTCCGTGCCGTCGCCAAGGACGCCGCGCCCGCTACCTCTTCACCAAACGTCGCTGCCCGTGCGTAGACATCACCGACGAGCGTGATGGGGTCCTCGGTGCCACCCAATGCATCATCGACTGCGTCACCCACGGAGGGCTACGGTATGCATCTCACCTCCCTCTCCCTCTCGGATCTCTCTGGCTCTCTCTTAGATCGAGTAGGTCATAAATAGAACATGGATTATTACACTACGTGATGAAATCATCCGCGTAGAATCCACCACTGATCGATCCTATCATGATTATGATATATCAGTATTATCAATCGCCGGCCCTCACGAATTATTGCCGCCGAGGCACCTCTTCCATTTCCTGCTGCTGCTGCCCATGTCATTCACAAGTCGGTCTTAAAAATTCTAATGCAGAGATAAGCAACACAGACAAACGACATTGCCAGGCATCAATAAAATATCCTTGCATCGCAAGCATATCGACGACAGCGTCTCCCGCAGGAACCAGCTCCACGCCGACATCCTTGGGAACCTGGGGGCAGCGACATCTAGGCCACATGCCTCCGCCTCCTCCGTGCCAGATTCTTCTTTCGAGTTGGGGACATACACGTTGCCGTGGGAGTCGATATGTAGGCGTAGACCGGCTGGCCTTCTGGATTCGATGCCCACGCACATAGATGTAGTCGTCGCTGGACGAATCGGCATTGCTTGGCTGCTGGATCTCAGAGTCGGCACCGCTTGAATCGACGACTTGACCGAGGCTCGCATCACCGGCACGCTATGGAATCCACGGCCACCATGGTTGCCCCCACCATGCTGTTTGAATACAGCGTCGCCGGCGCCGGGCATCCGGCTGCCTTGACGCATCCGGCGGCTACGAGGACAGATCTCGCACCCTCTGGCCATGCACGCATAGGAGAACTCATCTGGCTAGAGGACCTAACTCGCAGTTTAGGGGCCAGGCGGTGTGAGGTGGGGAAGGGGAAAGATGGGGAACGAGTGCGGGTGTCGGGTGCGGTGGATGGACCGATGCGTATGCCAGAGAGACGGAGAGTAGACCGGCAGGAAGTCACTGGCAGCTTCGGCAGGAAAGTCACGGGCAGCTTCTTGATGCCTCCGTTGATTTTTTGTCTCGTTTTTATCCAACCATTTTTTGTATTTCCTTTTTTCTCCAATAGTTTTACTGCACAACTGGCATATGTACAGCTGCTTGTGCTGTCACGTCAGGGGCATTAGTGGAAAATTTACCCATATATGACCATTTATCTGAGAAAAATTTTGAATGATAGACAGGGATGAAAACGGTACAGATATTTTTCGACATTATTCGAGACCGATTTCGTTTAGAGGGGTTTTAATCCGTTCGTATTAGAGTCCGGACATTAAATACCCGCTACCGTATCCGTATCCGAATATTGAAATTGCATATTTATGATGTCGATATCCAACCGTATTTTATCCAACATGGTTGACACTATTCGTATTCGAATCCGAACCCAAGCAGAAATACGAAAACAAATATTATATCGGTGATATCCGTTCGTATCCGATCCGTTTTTATCGGGACGATAGCGCTTTTATTTGCGGGACGGAGGGATTATCTGAAAACCCGGACACAGAAGAATCGGCAGCACGAGAAAAGTCTAAATGACGTTTGCAATACTCCGTCAAAATGCTCGTCATGCATGGGGCATGGCCCACATACCCAGGTTCCTTTTGCACTTGTCTTTGCTGTAGCAGGCTTCCAGAAGCTTTGTCGCATGCATGTCATCTAGTCTAGCCAAAAAAAAAAAACTTGTTTGTAAAGGTTTCCCTTTCTTGTGACGATATATACGACTAGCAGCAGTGGGTTTTAGTGGCTAAGCTAGAAACCACGATTACTGGGGAAAAAAGAAAAGTACCCGTAGTACTGTAGAAGACAGATGGATGGAGCTGCTAAAAACAGTCGGTTTTATCTAGGTGGTGTCACCAGCTTTTTAGTTATACAATAACTAGAAGCCGCTGTATTTGTAACGACGGATCGTATCAGCAGGAGGATTAGTTTAAATAGAAGACGTGTCACTACAGCCACGGCACACAGATATAGATCCTCTTGAGGCGACGTTGGTGGCTTCATCACCCGGGGCGTCGGGCTCACAATGGGCCTGCACATGCCATGGAGCATCACCTTGTTGCTTAGACCGTCTCCAACAACGAGAACCTAAGCATGACACCATAGCATGGTTTGGGTCATCAACCAAAAAAAGGGTCATCACCTAAAATTAGTCTTCTCCTACAACAGAAACGCAAATGAAGAGTTAGAGAAATCCTCCGATGGTCGTGTCTTCTCCAACCCTTTCTCCACCTCTCCTGCCATCCTCTCTGACGGTCCCTCCCCAATCTAGGTCTCCCCATCCAGTTGCCGATGACCCAAGGCTGTGGCGGTGTGGAGGTAGAGCCCGTGCAGCGGCTGTAGACAGAATGAAGTTGCGGAGACGCCGGGGCTATGGTCCGAGCTTTGAAAGTGCAGATATATTCGAATGCATTGCGTGCCCATGGGGTTGCTTCTTGTCATTATTTTCCTATATATTTTACCGAAGTTATTCTTATTCGAGCTTTTTTCTTCTTTGGTGAACGAACATTATTCCGGTTCCTTATATAAGGCCATGCATATCTCTCGTTTCCAGAAAGCAAAGAGGCATCACGCATTTCGGCCTCAAACCGTACTCTTCTCGTTTCCAGAAAGACACTTTGACCTTACAGTACACGTCTATAAACAAAATACTTTTAATTTGGCAGCATCTTATTCGGAGGCTGCAACGTTTAATTTCGATCCGGAAAAAGTGTCGGATAGTGAAAAGCACCGGACAGTACAACCTGGAACGTGCTGATACGATGTCTCCTTGCTTCCCTGTGCTGCTAGCCGGCTTCTAGAAGCTCGACCAGTATCCCTTTTCTTGCGCAGCATCTGTATATCTTGGCTTCTTGTACGTGATGACACGGTCGATGGAGACGCGACGAGGTAGATGCCAGATCGACTGCGTAGTTATAACCAGAAGCCGTACTTAATTAGTAGAGTAATACTGGTTAATAATTGATGGCACGATGACGACGCTGATGGCACGATGAAATGAAACATGGCCGGCGGTCTCGATCTTGCCGGTGGAAGTGGGAAAAAAAATCCACGACTTGTGTTGGTTCGGATCCATCCATCAGTATGATGAGTGCTCTGTTTTCCGTCATCAATCAGTGCAGTTTGTTTTTCTTTGACGAAAAACCAGTGCAGTCTATTATTAGTATAGGCAGAGCTCAAATTTTTTTTTTTCACGAGCAAGCATTTGAGCCTGTATTTCATTAAGAGGAAGAACAAGCAACAGGCATACATCAAGAAGCTTTGGCGGTGATGGCAAGTGGCCGTCAAACAGGAAGGCTAGCCTAAACTACTGGATGTGAAGTAGATTTAATTACATGTTAACTGAATTTTGCGACCACCGATCAACTATCCCAGCTAGTGTGCAGTATCCCGCCTGGCTCCATAGCTCGCCCTCCATCTTAGCTGCATGAGCCATCTGCTGCACTGACGCCGTCTTCCGGTTGAAAACGTTTCTCTCCTTCCATGTAGTCCAACAGATGAGCATGAGCAGCGTGTCAAATGGCGGTCTTGCGTCACCGGCCAAGCGTTCCCTCTGTCTGAGCCACCAAACGCCAAGGCTAACACTATCAGTCGGCGTGAGCTGCTGTAGACCAAGTGGAGAGAAGAGCTCGAACCACAGCTGCCTGGTGACGACGCACCCAACGAACAGATGGTCACACGACTCCGGCACCTGACCACACAGATTGCAGGTGTCATCGTCCTGCAACCCATGTCGACGTCTGCGTTCCGCCGTCCATAGCCGGCGGTGGATAGCGACCCACATGAAGAATTTCACCTTTGGCGGAGCCTTCGTCTTCCACAACTCTTTTGCGCCCAGCAGCTTAGATGAGCCCTCGAAGAACGCCCTGTAAGTGGACGATGCACGGTACCGTCCATCCGGTGACCATTTCCAAACAAACCTATCCGCCGCTAAAGAATCCAAAGGCGCTATATCAATGATTGGCCAGACCCTTAAGTACTGAACAAGCACCTGGACCGTCGGGGCACCAGTGATTTCACGAGCCCATCGGTATTGAAACCGACCATCCCGAAGCGACATCTTCTTGCCGGTCGCCGACACTGCCGCGAAAAGGTGAGGTGCATACTCACACAACGGACCAACTATTGCCCAGTTGTCTATCCATAGACGAGTGGACGCACCATCACCAGGCACAACCGAGAGGCTTGCCTTTGCCATGGGAGCGACTGCACTATCCTTCTTTGCCGGCAGCTTGTTCCAGCAGCTGTCTGGTTGTGTTCTGCTGAGCCACTTCCAGCGCAATCGGAAAGCCATGCCAAAGAACCTTGGATCAGTGATCCCGAGTCCACCAAGATAAGTTGGTCGACAAACCACGGTCCAAGCGACCTTACATTCCCCCCCCCCCCCTGTCGTTGCCTCTGTTCCGCTCCAGAGGAAAGCGCGATGCCTCTTATCAATCTGGCTGATCGCCCATTCGGAGAGGCAGCAATCAATGCTGATATGGACGGGGATCGCAGAGAGGGTGACCTTCGTTAGGAGGACCCGACCGGCATGCGTAAGGAGGCTAGACTTCCAAGTTGGAATTCTTGCTGCCACAGCATCGACTAGTGCCTGTTCTTCTGTTCGACGCAGACTCTTCAATGATAGAGGGATTCCCAAGTATTTGCAGGGGAAGGGTGCAACGACACATGGGAAGGCCGCCTGCACCTCTGCGACCATGTCCTCAGTACACCTAATGGGTGTGGCTACACACTTGTCAATGTTGGAGATCAACCCGGATGCCCCGACGAATAGCACGAGCATCTACCGCAAGCAATCCAAGTCCATGGCCGACGGCACAATGAGGATGACTAGATCATCAGCATAAAGCGACGCCCGATGTCGGATGGATCGACCAGGCAGTGGCGTCAGGACCCGCAGCTGATCGGCCTTGCGAATAAGAGCGTTCAGGGGCTCCATGGCTATGACGAATAACAAGGGTGACAGGGGGTCACCCTGTCGAAGGCCACGCGCATGTGCAATCCATCGTCCAGGTCGGCCGTTGAGGAGCACCTTCATACTTGCCGTGGACAGTAGTATGGAGATCCAATCCCTCCAACGACGAGGAAAACCAACGTGCTCCAATACCCGTAGGAGATAGGGCTAAGCCACCAAATCAAAGGCATTGGCTATGTCAACCTTGAGCAGAACGGAGGGATGTCTCCTGACATGCACCCAACGACATGCCAACTGGATCGACCTGAAATTGTCGTGGATGGAGCGTCCTTTGACGAACGTGCTCTGGTTTGGAGCGACTATCAAACCAAGCTTGGACGCTAGTCTCCTTGCCAGGCACTTGGCAAACATCTTGCTAAACCCATGTATCAAACTAATTGGCCGATAGTCCTTCAGACTTGATGGCGCGCTGTTCTTCCTGAGCAGTACCATTAGCGCCCCATTTACATGGTGGAAGCTCCTTGCATCCAGCGACCACAGAGCATTGAACGCGTTGACGACGTCTACCTTGATTATCTCCCAAGCCGATCTGTAGAATGCACCAGAGAATCCATCCGGGCCGGGTGCTCGGTCTAGTGGCATATCCTTGATGGTCTCCCAAATTTCGTTTTCAAAGAAAACAAGCGTCAATGCCCGACAGATCCACATGCGGCAGCAGTTCATCAAGCTGTATGTCATGTGACCTAGAGAAGGGGGTACCGAGGATGGCATGGTAGTATTCATAGACTAGGTCCTGCTTGGTGTGGCAGAACCTCCTAAATCACATGGCCCACACGCATGATTATTGTCTAAACAGACTCCAAATAACCATGACTGCGTTCCATATGACTTAAAAAGTCTGTCGGGTAAAATCCCGAATCATCCACGATTCTTCGAGCAGGATCAATCATTGTAAAGAGAGACATTGCAGTATTACAACAGTTTACCATAAATAATATACAACAGAGTAAAACAGCGGAAGACTTATAATAACATAAGTTTACAAACCTCTGATTTTTAAATATTTACAATCATAAGTTTAAGTTATACAAACCATAATAGTAGTGGAGTAGCAGTAGATTATAATATTACACAAAAGCTCTGCCCAAGAGCTGAACATCTTTATTCGTCGTCGCTTTCCTCGACGACTGTCATGCAGCAGGATGCAAAACACTCCTGCCCATGAAGCTCACCTGCAACAGGGGTTCAACAAACCCTGAGTACAACAGTACTCAACAAGACTGACCCGACGAAAGAGAAGGGTAGAGACTCAAGAAATGCAAGCTAGAGGGACAAGGTAAGGCTTGTAAGAAATAAGAAATTTTTCAGAAAAACTTTACAGAAAGAGAAGTTGCTTGGGCTAACTCCTATTATCAACCAACTTCATTATTGATCCTTAATTTTTGTTCAAGTTGTTACTACGATGATGAACACCGATCGAGTCTTCTTCTCCGAGAAGCAACGGCGATTCGAATCTATTTTCATACCCAGCTGGGACCTAGGTGACTGAGCATACCGGAGACTTTAACTCCGAAGCACCCCAGGTGCACCGATATACCGGGATAACAACCTCAGCCGTATATCACCACATGATACACGTGAGCTCTGCGGCCCAGCGTACCGAGATACATGGGAACTTAAACCCCACAGTAAAACACACTATGACACAGATGGGATCTCTGGCCCCACGCTAGGTCACTCCATGGCATACACGGCTCCAACCATCCGTATACCACTTCATGCATGTGGATTTCTAAATTCTCGATATCACCAGTTCACCAATGGACGGGACCTAGGGCATCAACAGACGAGAACACTACAGAGGGACTCCATTCCTAGTGCAAGTTCGCCGTCCGAACTCGATTTATTACTAATATCAAGATTCCAACAAGAAACCAATCTCATCTTATTTATTCTTTTGTCGTTGAACAATTAAATAAATAAGCAGGGCTAAGCATAACTACTTATCTTCCTAGTAGGTAACAAGGAATAAGGAATAAGACAGGTAATGCAATTTGTGGGTTTTTACTCAACTCCTATTACTTAATGCAACATATCAGAGCTGAAGCGGTAAAACTTTTATAAATAGAATAGGGTTTAAATGCATCCGGGGCTTGCCTTGATGTTCGGGGTAGAAGTTTTCAAACTCTGGATCAGCTCCCGATTCTTGAATCTGCTCGTCCTTCGGGTCTGGGTAACAACGTTAACTCTCCGTTAACGGAAACTACTCGATAATTAATATGCTTTACATGATGGAATAGTAAACATGATCCTCGATGGATGCATGATCAGACTAAGGGATCGAGTACAACTTTTCTTCACGATAAAGTTGCAGGTTAACAAAACTTTGCTTATAAAACTCATTAGGGTTAACTACGCCATTTAAGAGGTTAATTAAACACATAAAATAACGTTAATTAAGCCCTAACGACATGATTAAGATAAGCGGAAACAATTAATTAAAGTGTCAAAGGTCATTAAGGTTAATGACCCAAGGTCATCAATCAATCCCAAAGTCAATCAAATCCTATAATGATTAAGTTTAACTAAAGGGTTAATTAATTATTTAAAAGCATTAAATAAAGGCATAAAAATTAAAGTTATTAACTTAAGCCCAAAATTTTATTTTAGAAAGCTCTTAGCCTAATTATATGGAAAAACAAATTTCAGAATTTAAAGCCAATTATTTTAATTATTAAAAATCATTGAAGGTCCATTTTTCAATTAAAAGGGCTAATTTTAACATATGCAAAAATTACTCAAATTTGGCATTTCATATTTTTCCTAGGTAGATAACATCATAAAGAACATTCACAAAATTTTTCAGAATTCTTAGAGCTATATATGAATTACTATGAATTTTCAAAGAAAATAGCATTTAAATCATTTTCTGAAAATAGAAAAAGAAAATTCGGCACAGTGCTCCCGGGTCAACAGTCGACCCCGCCGGAGTTGACCTGCGATTCCTTGCCGTCGGTGAGGTCTCCGGCGACCGGACTTGGTCCGTTGGACTCATCTTGGCACGAGGAGTTCAACAAGCTAGCTAACGGCGCGGGGGAGTGGCGGCGGCACCCACGCCGGCGGCAATGGCGACGCGGCGGAGCTCGGGCGCGGCGGCGTCGCTCACCGGAGCGATTTTCGGTGACGGTGACCACACAGACTCACGCATGGCACTTAAACGGACAAGTTTGGCAACTACATGACACCCTCTCCGGTTCCCTGGCCAGAGCAGCGACGCGCGCGGCGGAGCGGCATGGCCGTGCCGGCGGCGAGCCACGGTGGCCGGCGGCTATGACACGTGATTGATGAAATTGATGGCATGGATAGATGCAGGAGCTCACCACGGCGTTGATGCGCATGTTAATGAAGGTCCGGAGTGGTTGGGTTGAGCTGCGGTCGACGGCGGTGATGGTGGCGGCGGCGCTCAGATGACACGATGGCGTCACAGCGGTGTCCGGCAATGCGCTGCTCAAACCAAGATGCGCATCAGATGCAGGATAACACAGAGAACATGATTACGGGGTCAAAGGTAAAATATATTCACCTCCGGCGGTGGCAAACGGCGGCAATGGCACGGCGGCGCGACTGACCGGCCGCGGAGAAGAAAGCGGCGTGTGGGAAACTCGGATGATAAGAGCAAGCACGAACTGGCTTAAACGGACCGTGAGGAAGTGGCGGAGCTTTGGGCGAGAGCAAT
Source organism: Bothriochloa decipiens (assembly GCA_023333625.1). Taxonomy (NCBI): domain Eukaryota; kingdom Viridiplantae; phylum Streptophyta; class Magnoliopsida; order Poales; family Poaceae; genus Bothriochloa; species Bothriochloa decipiens. Next base: position 17,499 of record JALGXP010000095.1, read on the forward strand.
TGGACAGAGGTGGAGCGTCGGCAGCGAATTTGAACAGCGGAGCAAGGTCGTCGGCGACGACGGCGGGAGGAAGAAAGAAGAAGAACGACGGCGTCCGACCGCTATTTATAGCACTGAGTCGAGGAAAGAGCAGGTGACACGACGACGGTGAAGTTTCTCGCGTCCGAGAGCGCTCTGGTGGCCGGGAAGGTGCGGCGGTGGTCGGCGGCGCGCGATGAGAAGCCGGCCATGGCGTTCGCCGATAGGGTTAGTTACTGTTCGCAGAAATTACAGAAATGCCATTCGGTTTAAATATAAATTACTCCAAAATTTGTATAAGAACTTGAAAATCTCCAAAAATATCATTTGCATAACTTTTCAAGAGTTACACTTTTCTTTTAATGGGAATCCTCAAATTCTGTTTAGATTTTGAAATTTGAATTCAGATTTGAAAAGGGGATAAAACCCTAGAAACAAGTATTTGAAATTACTTTTGATTTTTCAATAAAACTTGAAAATCTTCAAAACTATGAAATGTTGAGTTTTCAAACCAAACATTTTTCATATGCAAGGTTTTCTCAAATTATACATAATTTTTGAATTATGATTTTAAAATCAAAAGGGAATAAATGCTGGAAACTGTATTTTCAAATTAATTTGAAATTCCTTTTGGAAACTTGAAAAACTTTATATACCAACTTTGTAGCTCTTGACAAGATCTACAAACTGTCTTTTTAGAATATCTCCAAATTCCTTATAGATTTTGAATTAGAGAAAAGGGGATAAAACTAGGTTTTGAAATAAAGGGTTTTTGAAATAGAATTTAAACTCAATTTGGTTTTTAACTTAATTGGTTGGTTATTAGTGATCACAAACATCATCCAAGGACATTTTTAGGTCATTGACCCAATGACACCCTTGGTTGACCAAGTTGACTTTTGAAAAACCTTTTATAGCATTTCCAATTTGAATTTAAATTTGAATAGCCAGACTTAGAAATAAGCTTGGGAATCCAAATTTAATTTCAAATATGGAAATCATTTTTAGGGTTGGACCTAGAGTTATACACTATGCTTGGCACTAGTGTAAACACAGTTTACACCTCAAGTACATAGAGTATAAACTAAGCATTTGCGATGACATTCGAAAATAGGGTTTTATTATTTCATGTGACCAAACATTCCAGAAATGCAATCAACCTATGAAATGTAAACTTGTTTTTAGTTAATGCACATTAAGGTTGACTTAAATATGAATGCTTTGCAATGCATATGATGACATGGCATGTTTTAATTAAGATAACACCAGAGGTGTTACACTTGCCCTCCTCTGCTGAAAACCACTGGCCATTGTGAAGGAAGCCCGGGATGTGGTTCTTGCGACTTCTATGACATGCTTGTAAATGGAAAAACTTTGTATTTGCATCACCTTCCTCTAGGTACCTAAGACAAGACCGGTGCCACGCCATGGTCCTTGCCAGAGACGCTAGACCAAGGCTGCGCTGCTTGAGTTCACGACGCAGTTGCAGTTCATCCTCCGTAAGCGCCCTTATCTCCTGTGCTCGATCAAGCTGTGCAACAATCTCTCTTGTGTCAAAGAGCTGCGTGCGTATGCAACCTATATTCTTCGCGCTCCAGCTCCTGAGGGCCTTGGCCGTGTTTCTCAGCTTGTAGTCCAGGATGCGGCATGCATCTGCGTCTGGAGGCCCTACCGCCCAGGCTTGCCGCACCGCATCTTCGTACCCCGGCTGCCGTACCCAGAAAGGTTCAAATCTAAACCGTAGCACTGCCTACGATTCGGTGCACAACTACAGCAGCAATGGGGCATGGTCCAAGCAATCCAATGCTAGCGACTGCAGGTGGTGGGTGGTGAAGAGTTGTAACTAGGATACGTTGGCAAAGGCACGAACAATACGTTCCATGGTTGGGCGACGTCGTTCATTACTCCATGTGAACAGGCGACCGTGCAAGTACAGCTCATCAACTTGGATAGTGTCTAAAGTACGCCGAAACCGCCTCATAGAGCTCAAGTTCAACCTATCATTGCTCTTATCCGCCACTTGGTAAATTAGGTTGAAGTCACCACAGATGAGAAAAGGCCCGACGGCATCTGCCACGGCCTCACGCAGCTCGGCAAGGAACGCCGGCTTAAACTGATCATCAACCGGCCCGTAGACCACAATTAGCGACCATGGGGGCGACTCACGCGTAAGCGAGTGCAATGTAAGAGACACTGAGAATGAACACACGACGTGCCTGGTCATGTTCCAAGCATCAGTGCGCCAGGCAACGACAATACCCCCCGACGCCCCAATCGACGGCAAACACACATAATCAAGAGCCATTCCCATTAAGTCATTGGCCATGGAGGCCGAGAGTACATCAATCTTCATCTCAATGAGATAGGCGACAGTGGCATGTTCTTTTGCCACGAACTCACGTACAGCATCATGGCAGGCCCGCAAATTCATGCAGCGGATGTTCCAGATGAACATGTTTTGTGCTAACATGACAAACAAGCGGTGCGACAGCAAAATTGGCAGCTCAGTCCACAGTGACCGTAGCCACATCCCGACCTCGCCCCATGTAGTATACCTGCATAGCTGTCTTCGTCGCCTTCGGAAGCGGACACTGAACTCCTCGAACGAAGCACTGTCAGGTTCCTGAGTAGGCACCTCCACACCAAGCTTTCTCATGAGCACCTTCCTCGCCTGCGCCTCCGGCTTCGGCTCTCTGAAGTTGCTCTTGGCGGCTAACCTCGCACTTCTCTTTGGTACCAAGTCCGTCTCCTCCAGAGTGCGACCGCGCGCTGCCCACGTCGACCTCATCGGCAGTGTCGATAGAATGGCCGGCGCGGGCTTAGCCGTGAACCTCGCAATGAAGTCCGCGACCGGCACCGGCTACACCAATAGGTCGTCCGCCTGTAGATGGGAGGCCTCATCATGACGTGCGAGGAAGCCATCCTCGACAGATGAGCTCCCCACAGCTTCATCGACCAGAGATGCAGTATTGCTCACAACCGCCTGTTGCGTAACAGGTGCATCAACAACAGGCTCAGCGACCAAATCCGATCCAGATTGCCGGATGGGCAATCCAGTCAGGTCCAGTCCTAGTGGTGGTGCATGTTGGACTGCTTTTAACGACAGTGCTCGGGCCCCTCAACTCCAAGCCCAGCAGGCAGTCCACCTCATCCATGAGCCCACGTTCCAACACCAGCACCCTGCAATCTGACTCCAGAAAAAGGTCAGGCCCAAACAACGTGGGCCGCGGCTTCACCGCAGTCCAACCCACAAGCAACTCGAAGTCATCATCCAGCGACCTCCCCTTGATTCCACGTGAGCGGCTCAGAACACGCCTCCCACGCGGATCACAGTCGAATGTGAGGGCCGAGATCACGCCTGCAGCTAGGGTAGCTTTCGGCGTGGCACAGGGCATGGAGAAGATATCTGCCTCAGTGCAATTCGGGTCCTCTGCCACATCCTTGACAGGAGAGAGTGAACGGGCGACGCACATACCTAGGTCAACGTCGCCCGCCACGCACCCGGCGACACGCGTTGTCTCTGCCGCAGGAATCCGGGTAGCAGCAACCAAGATCCCGGATGACTGTGTCGTGCCCAGATTCTCGCACGCCAGCGTCATGCCCATGCCCGCGACATCCGTCCGGACAGGGCAACGGACCTGACCCACTGTGATGTCACACCTGGACCCACGACGCTCGAATGGCTGATCAAAGTTGCGCCGCATCCTCAGGTCCTGCACGCCGCCGAGCCTCGTCGTCCGCGGCCTTGCGCCACCATCACCGGAGGGACAATGGCCCTGATGGAAGCAATTGTAGTTGCTGTCGTCGGAGTCGCTGATGTCGTCGTTCCACCGGCCGTAGCCGTCATCGTCCGACGGCGACGAGGTGTGCCAGTCCTGGTACTCTACAATGCGTAGACGCACCAGGTAACGCAGCACCGGGACTTCGTGGTGGATCATCTCCTTCGGCCTGAGGAACAGCGGTGGGCCACCGTCATGCTCCTCCTCCTTCTTCGGGACCCCCATGATCTTCTCGTCCGGTACCAACTCCGGATGCGCACACCAAGCCGCAACGAACAGCTCCAGCTCATCATCCGGGTCATCAACAGCGCCATCGTCCGCCACCTGCACCCGAACGCAAGACGACCCCAGGATGATCTGCGTCGTCTCCACCTAGCGAGCGTGAGCTGGAATCCCCTTCATGCCGACCAACACCCAGAACCGGAAGGCCCCAGCCGACGCCATGATGAGGCGCGACCATGGCCTCCACCGCAGAGTGAACGGGCCACCCTCTGGCAGTGGCGTGCCGAGAACAACCTCACGATCCTCCCGATGACTGAAGCGGACGATGAAGTCGTCGGGCCAGAACCGACGCATGGAAACAAGATCATCTGCGATGCCAAAGAAATCACGAAGATAAGATAGCACCATGGCTGGAGTTACCGGCGGCCGGTTGCCAAGCACCACAGCGACTAGGGCCAAGGAGGCCAAGTTGTCCTCCCTCTGCTACAACGCTGCCGAATGCGGAACCACTACCATCTCCAGTAGGGGCTCACGCTCACGAGTCCGAGGCGACGCCGGTGGTTGCTGAACCCGGCTTGGGGGTGGGAGAATCTCATCCCGATCGAATGTCCCGCCCATTGCCAGCGGCGGCACATTGGGTGCAGGCGCACCTTCTTGAACGACGACCTCGGCCGCAGGTCGGCCGTTTGTCGACGACCTGGGCGGCGCCTCTGCCCCGGACGGCGCGACCACTGGTGAAGAAGGACGCGAACGCCCCAGCTGCTCCGACAACGCGCGATCAGTGGAGGCTGAGCGCCTACACCTACGCCGCGTAGGCGAGTGACGATGACGTCGACGCGCCGCATCCCCGGCCCCCCCGAGCACGTGACGGGGACCGGCCGTGCTTTCCTGTCCACCGGTCCGCCTGCAGTGAGCCAGGGAAGTTGCGTGCCTGGTGCCCCTCCTGTAAACAAACGAAGCATCGAGCTGGGAAGGTACAGTTGACGCGGACATGGTCGTCGCTGAGGCAATTGAAACAGCGACCAATCAGGTTCTGTGGTACCGGACGGGGCCTGTGTGAGGACTGGTCCACCCGGCGCCAACGACAGCGACTCAACTTTGCGAAAACAGTCAGCATCGGGCTCCGCAATCATGCGCGGTGGATGCACCACCACCGACCTGAGCCGCTCCTTCGATGGTGCCTGTCCTGCCAGGAGTGCCTTGGCTGCGCTGGCGCCTTCCCCTTACCCGGCGACGGCATCTCCTCAGACTCCTCGAAGGCCTCGTCGGAGTCGAAGAACCGAATCCCCCCCCCCCCCCCACCACCCCCCCCCCCCCCCCCCCCCACACCCAGAGAAAAGGAGTACTGTACGTACGTGAGCCCACGGGCACCTGCCTGCCCGGTGCCCACCCAGCCCAGCCAAGCTCTGACGAGGCCACCGTGCACGAGCAGGGCAGCAGGCGGTGACATCGGCGTTGCGCGACAGTGGTGTACCGCACCGAGTGTTCACCGTAACACAGCTGTTGATCGGGATCCACAGGTCTGCGATTATTATTTATTACGACGGAGCCCATGCATAAAATCGCTGAGCTGTCATCTCCCGCCTCGCATGGCCTATCCATAATCCATGTGCCGTGGCCCCCGACGACGTGGAGAACCACCCTGCCATACCAGGGGGCTCACTGTCTGTCGCAGACAAGAGCGCCGACGACGATCGGGGCTTATTAGCGGGGAGTTGTGGCAACGACGACGACATCGCTCCCTCCGGCGGCCACCCACGTGCAAAGCGCCCCCACTCCCCGTCCTCGGCGAGGCCCGCCTCATCGTCCTTATCCACATCGAATCATCAGGCTTGCAGCGTCCAGCGTCCCGATCGCGGTCCCGCGGTGTCTCCGGCAGTACGCTGCGTAGTAAAATAAAAATAAAAATGGACCGACGCGTGTTGCCAAGACAGAATTGATGGCCATGGAGCCAGGAGTCACGTACACTTTGTGGGTAAGATAAGCCAGCTGAGTGAGGTGCACGAGTCCGGGTCGGAGACTTGCTGGTCGCCAAGCAAATAATTAAGCAACACAGGCATACGACATTGTCAGGCATCGAGAAAATATCGTTGCGTCACAAGCAAATCTCGGAAAACAAACTCAGACACAGAAGAATCATCAGGAGAAGAGTCTAAACGACATTTGCAATAATCCGTAGGAGTATTATACAGTATCAACCTCTTGTATCTCATCCGATTCTGGAGACCGTGCACAGCAAAAGAAAACAAGTCCCCAGCTCTTTAGGCCGTTAGTAATTGGACGACACCCACGGTTTTGTGAGCAGCATCAGCCCACTAGTTCAGCGCAGGTCACTGTCACCCTTTAATCCGCAGCCTGCCCTGCGTCGTCCATTTGCTCCCAAACGGAAAACATCATCACGAGGTTAAGGGCTTTTTTTTTTTTACAGCTGCTTCCGTGCTCATCAACACAAGCAAATCTCACGATACAAGCAGGAGAAAAGGTATAAACTCCAATTGAAGATAAGACAATTGTGATGTCAAAACTGGTGATGTCGAGATTATGTTATAGTATTTGGCTTTAAAAAAAAGCTGAGGTGACTCGTTCTAAAAAAAGACTACGTTATAGTATCAATCAGTTGGGGACGACATCCATAGTTTATCAGGCAATTAACAGTTTGCTTCCTCTGCACAACAAGAAAAATGTCACCGCCTCTTTTTTTTTTTGTTGGCAATTAACAGTTGGACGACATCCATAGTCTATCAGAAGCGAAGAAGCACCAATTTATTCAACACAGGTCTCTGTCACCTTTAATCCGCAGCCTGCCTGCGTCGTCCATTTGCTCCCAAACGGAAACCATCACAAGTTGTAAGCCTTGTTTAGATTGTGAAAAAATTTTAAACTGATGAATAGTAACTCTTTTATCTTATTTAATAAATATTATCCGATCGTGGACCAACTAGGTTTAAAAGATTCATCTCGTGATTTTAAACTAAACTATGTAATTAGTTATTTTTATCTATATTTAATGCTCCATATATAAGTTTAAAAATTAATATGATAAAGAGAGTGAAATAATTTGACAATAAGTTTTCTTTTACAGCTCCGTGCTTCTTGTGCTCATCTACACTCTGTACACCGATCAGACCATTCTTCTAGAACCACAAACATGTAAGTAAAAAACAAATGTTTCAGTCGGTTGCAAAGTTTTCATCGTTGTGTTTGTTTTTTCCTACCTCCACGAGGAGACGAGGAGTCCACTAGGACCAGTGGTAACAGCATAAAATAAAAAAGATGCAAACTTTTCCATGGTGAACGACAAGAAAAAGAAAAAGCATCGTCAATCATCAAAACCCGGCAGAAAAACCCCATCTCGGGGCCCAGCTTTATCACGACCCATTTCATCGGCTTCGCTGCTCGTTCGGTCCAATCACCGTAGGCCACGTCGCACGGGGTCCCCTCTATTTAATCCCCCTCCCACCGCTCGGCGAGGCCGCACAGATCCCATTCCCCTCTTCTCAATCTCATCCCAGAGTTCTTGAGAGCACAGGAGAGAGAAGCTCAGCTCACACGCAAAGCTGAACCAAACGCCACCCAAGAAAATGCGGAGCCCAAGAGGAGTCGGAAGCGGCGGCTGCTACTGCATCACCGCCGGCCAGGAGCACGTCGACCTGATCCCGGGCATCCCCGACGACGTGGCGGTGGATTGCCTGGCGCGCGTCCCGCACGCCTCACACCGCACCATGCGCCGCGTCTGCCGGGGATGGCGGAGCGCCGCCGCGGCGCCGGCCTTCGCCTCCGCGCGCGAGCAGGCGGGCGCCAACGAGGACCTCGTCTACCTCATGCAGTTCGGCAACCCCTCCGCCGCCGACGGTACCAAGGCCGACGAGAGCCCCGCCAACACGCCCGCGTACGGTGTCGCCGTCTACAACGTCACCACCGGCGAGTGGCGCCGGGAGCGCGGCGCGCCGCCTGTCGTCCCTGTGTTCGCGCAGTGCGCGGCGGTGGGGACCCGCCTGGCCGTCTTGGGCGGCTGGGACCCGAACACCTTCGAGCCGGTCGCCGACGTCCACGTCCTGGACGCCGCGACGGGCCACTGGCGCAAGGGCGCGCCGATGCGGTCCGCGCGGTCCTTCTTCGCGTGCGCCGAGGCCGGCGGCAAGATCTACGTGGCCGGCGGGCACGACAAGCACAAGAACGCGCTCAAGACCGCCGAGGCCTACGACGCCGAGGCCGACGCCTGGGACCCGCTCCCCGACATGTCGGAGGAGCGCGACGAGTGCGACGGCATGGCGACGGTGGCGGGCGACCGGTTCCTGGCCGTCAGCGGGTACCGCACGGCGCGGCAGGGCGGGTTCGAGCGCGACGCCGAATGGTTCGACCCGGCCGCGCGGGCCTGGCGCAGGCTCGAGCGCGTCCGCGCGCCGCCGTCCGCGGCGCACGTCGTGGTGCGCGGCCGCGTCTGGTGCATCGAGGGGAACGCCGTGATGGAGTGGATGGGGAAGAGGCGTGGGTGGACCGAGGTCGGGCCGTACCCGCCCGGGCTCAAGGCCGGCACGGCCCGTGCCGTCTGCGTCGGTGGCGGGGAGAAGGTGGTCGTGACGGGCGCGGTGGATGGGGAGGAAGGCGGCGCGAGGCACGCGCTGTGGGTGTTCGACGTCAAGAGCAAGAGCTGGACCGTCGTGCGGCCGCCGCCCGAGTTCGCCGGGTTCGTCTTCTCCGTCGCCTCCGTCCGGATCTGAGGAGGAGCTGGATCTTCTTCGTCCCGCCACGTCCCGTCCGTCCGCGACCGAGTAAAGCGACGTAAAGGCTACTCGCCCGTCCGTCGCGAGATCTGTCGGTCGGCGCACCTGCTTGCTCTCGGTGCCATCGAAGGCAGGGGGGCAAGGTGGTCGACGCCAGGCAGATCCATGGAGGCACGGGTGGGTGTAGAAGCTGATGAAGAAGAAGAAAACAAAGATCCGCGCTTTGTCGAGTGTGAAATTTGGATGAGTGTGGTGTTTTTGTCCCGAGGTGAAGGACACAAGACTGTTTTTGCTTGTTGCTCTTGTCCTACAGCCATGCTTTTGCCGAGTACTCCTACAAAGAGTAATGAAAACCACTGTACATGCCACTCTTGCATCCAATTTCGCGTCGTGCATTTCCATCCGGAGCATGCTATCTCGTCTCAAAACTGTTCCGATGTGTCCATTGCCAGCCAGCGTTGCACAGCTGCCGTTCGTCGAGCACAAGACGTAGCTGTGCTTTGATTGCAGCGTTCATCTCGAAAATGTCCCCCAATTTGTTTATCGTTTCTCAAGTTTGTCCCCAATACTCTTTGTTTATCGTATCTCGCGGTGCTTGATTGGAATCCATCTAATCCAAGCTGGCCTACGTGCGTCCACCAATCAGAGCAGCAATGGAATCGGAGCGGAAGAGTTGACGTTGCCCAGCGATTTTTTGTTTTGTTTTTTTTTTTTATTTTATAATAAAAGAAAAAAAATTAGCTGGATGCACCTTGCGTTGATCCGCCAGCCGCCTGTATCACCGCCCATCTTCATTCACATCGCACGTCGTCGTCCCCCCCGAGTGAGGATAAGGCCGCGCCCGCCAGCGGTTTTGGCGTCCAAGCTGGGGGCCGCCGCCGCGTCGCTGATTATGACGGCGACGGTACCGGCTGTAGCGTTGTCTTGTCATTTTTATCTATCTCCTCCGCCGCTCCACCGTCCACAGATTCGTGCTGTGCCGCCGGAAGCCGGAACCAACGCCGTCTTGATGAGTTGATGTGGCTGCTGCCTGCCGCTGCCGCCGACGCAGTTGATCGGTCGGTGGCAGGCCGGCCGGCAGACTGCGGTGGCGCGGCTGTTGCTTTCTACTGGCTGGACTCGCTCTGTCCCTTCGTCCAACCACTGATCTCGTTCTCGTCGGACGGACAGATCAGATCCGGGCACGCTAATAGCCTGCGGAGATTCTACCGCTCGCACGAACAAGAAGGTGAGCTGAACCCACGTACTCCTCCGTGCTAACAGGAGCTCGGTCTGTCCCCATCGGTGGTTGAGCACTGGCTGTAGTTTCTTGGCGGGGCAGGCGAAACGGAAAGGGAGTGAGGCGAGGGCGAGGACCGCGGGCGATGCGTGGTCCACGGCGCATCGATCCGCCATGGCGCGACACGGGCGGTGGCGTCCGCCCGCAGCTGGCCAACCATCGATGACGTGGACGAGCGAGCTGTCTGTTAGCGTGCGGAGCGCGGCTGCCGCCCGCAGCAGCTGGCGGACACGGCAGCGGCGGCCGTTCGGGTTCGGCGGCTGATCTTATTGCTTTCGTGAAAGCTCCGGCCAGCGAACTTCTTTCTCCTCACGATGCCCTATTGCCCGAAGAAAAAAAAATTTCTCTATGCCTTTAATCATCTGTCATTAGTTTAGTTCAATTTGATTTGTTAACAAGACGGCAGGTAGAATGTGTTTGGAACGGCTGGTTCATGCGTTTGTACAGGCTCAACGCCTGCCCAAGCCGTTGGCCGTACGACTCCCACCCACGCCGCCACGCCGGCCCCTCGCCGCTCACCGGCCTCCCCCGGCCCCTGCTCGCAGGCGACGCGAGGAGGCGCCGCCGCGGCGTCGACCGGCCGCCCACCCACGCCGCCACGCCGGCCCGTCGCCGCTCGCCGGCCTCCCCCGGCCCCTGCCCGCCGCAGTCCTTCCCCATCCCCTGCCCACCGTCAGCCGCCCCCGCCCGGACGGCCGGACTAACCGACCAGACGGCGTGCGCCCGATGAGGCCCCTGCCCGCCGCAGTCCTTCCCCATCCCCTGCCCACCGGCAGCCGCCCCTGCCCGGACGGCCGGACCAACCGACCAGACGGCGTGCGCCCGATGAGCTGACGGCCGGCACTATGAAGTCCGGTAGACCCGCGCCCGCCCGCTTATCTGTTCCTGGTGAGTTGATTTTTTTTCTCCGAGATGGCTATGGCTATGGCTTCATGGTTTATTGATTTAGGGATTTGATTTTCTCTCAGATCCGTGAGATTGTGAGCCAAGAATTGAACTGGTATTTAAATTTTGTCGTGCTGCGCATAAAAAAAATCTAGGACTACCTCGGTTTCAATTCCAGGGTCCGCCGCTGGAAATCACAGGTTGCTGCGCACGGAAGAATCATCTCTACAAGCTCGAATTGTTTAATCAATAGTGCGGTCATCAGGATGTGATCAGGGGTGTTCTTTTGCATATCCTGCCATGCATAAACAGCACCCTTCTCGCACGGTAGGTCAATGTAAAACGTAATAGCATCTGAAAAGTCTCCATCCTGTGCACTATATAGTACAGTGCATTATTACACAAACAAGGAGCATGGTATGAGATCCACGCGGACGCCGAGGAGGCTGCAGAACCAATGATAAAAAATCCAAGTCGATCTTTTTTTGCTAAATAAACATTTTCCTTCATTAGAAGCAAAATACATGTGGCAAGGAGACCTTTGGATCGAAGGTGCCAACACTTTCGCTCTTTGATAACCAAATGCTGCTGTCAAGATATGTCTCATCCTTGTGCCAATCCTCGTGTAGATGAGCACGAGGACAGACGGAGCTGTAAAAAAAAAAAAAAAAAAAAGCTTGTGATGTATGCGTTTTGGAGCAAATGGACGACAGTGGCAGGCTGCGGATTAAAGGGTGTCGTCGTCCATTTGTTAACGGCCAAGAGGGACGGGTACTTTTCTTTTCCTGCGTCGTGATCTCATCCGGCTGTACAGTCCCATGACCTGAATCCGGATTGGGATAGCAGAGAGCTTCATGGATACTATAATATAATAATTCTTGACATCCCAAATTATCTTATCTTGCGGGGTTATTGCGATGGCAGTTTAGACTTTTCTCCTGCTCTTCTTCCTTGTCTGATTTTTCTGAGATTTGCTTGTGACGCAGGGATATTTTTCGATGCCTGGCAATGCCGTCTCCCTATGGTGCTTATCTCTGCACTAGAATTTTTAAGACCGCTTCGTGAATTGTAACCGGTCCATGAAGCAGGCTTTGTGCCAGAAAATCCTATACAGGTGAGCCAGGAATGAATGCATATAATTCAAGGTCACCACGGAAATGGTCACCAGGGAAGAAAGAATTGAAGCAAGGCATTCTGTTGACCTCGCTGAAACAAACCCGGGGGTCGTTGTCCTGCCGTTGCTGGAAGAGACGGCATGGGCAGCACGAATGGAGAGCATAAGGCAGCACGAATGGAGGCGTGTTCAGGTCCGGCTCGGCGAGTGAGTGAGCAAGCCAGTCCGTGACAGGTCCGACGCGGGCTCGTACACCCCAGCCTTATCTTCTCCGTCCACTGGTGTACTTGCTCCTGGCTCCGGGCCATCAATTTCGAGTGCGATGCTGACGGCACGCGTTTGCGTTTTTTTACTTCTCGCAGCTAGCGTCGCAGAGACAGATCGGCCACCCGGCCGGGGTGGGCTACCGATGAATGGTTTGATTTCGATATGGATAGGCAGGATGATGAGGCCGGCCGCGGAGGTGGCCGACGGAAGGACCATGGCGCGGCGCACCTGCACTGCACGTGGAGTGACCGGCCGGCACGGGGTTGGCCGGAGGTGGTGGGAGGGTCATCGCCGTCGTCGGCGCCGGCGCCAGCGCCAGCGGCCGAGCCTCATCGTCGTCGGCCCTGCTGGCACCGCTGACCTCTGTCTCTTGTGTTTGCGACGGATCGACCCCCACAGTACGTGGCACTGCGTGCATGTGTATGGCAGGTTGAGCCCACACCAGCGGTAGCTGTGCACGTCGTCGTCGAGTGGCACGTGCACGTCGTATTCGTATCGTATCCAACGTGGATGAGTGGATCCCAAGCAGCAGTGTGAGTGAGTGTGTGAAACTATTGCGCAACGCCAGATGGTTGATCATCGGTCATGCGCTTCGGCAAAGTTGGACTGGGTGGGCACTACTCGATCGGCAGGTAGGCAGGAGCCGGTGGGTGCGATGCGTCTGCCACGCATCTGCTGTGCTGTGCTGGGGGGGCGCCCCGCCGGGTCCTGAACCGTCAAGGGACCTGAGATCGGACCCCTGCATCTGTGCTGTGTGCTGTGTGCTGTGTGCTGCTTTTCCTTTTCCTTATCCCTCGTCGTCATGTGCCGTCCGTTCGCCATGGGGACGGAGAGGGTGCTGGTGGTGCTCGGCTTCGAGCTTCCTACCTCCTCGAGCTCGAGCGCAGCTTGCTCAGCTCGCCGCTCCCCGATGGCGGACGGTGAGGGACAAGGATGCAGCGCTCACTCCGCCGTCTACCGTGTGCGGAGAGGCTTGCGCAGCGCTCGCTCCATCGTCTGCCGGGTGCCTCCGTCTTCTCCACCATGGACGCACCGGCGGACGAGGGCGCGCTGGCGGCCGGGGACGTGCCGGCAGAGTCCAACCAGGGAAGAGAATGTCGTCGGGTCCTGCTCCACACCCTCCTCCTTCTCCTCATTCCCTTTTGCATGGCCATGGCATTGAGGTTCACGGCGGCGGCGGACGGAGGTACGCGAGATGCGAGAGGTGAGAAAGAGGAAAGCGTCGGGAGGTGATATGAACGGCCCCATGAGCGCTCGCTTGAGCCGAAAGCAGCCGGGCCGCAGGAAAATCGCGTTTCTCCAGAGCCGGGCTGCGGCGTCAATTTGGCTGCTGGGGTCGGGCTCACTCGCGGGGCAAGGCCGCAAACACGGCCACCTGCACCCCACGAGCGCAGAGCCCAGCTGTGCCAGGGTGGCAAACGCTCCTCGCCGCACGGCGCGCCGCAATCGCCGCCCGCCGCCACGGTTCGCCGTCCTTGCCGGCACCCGCCTCCACGCGCCGCCGGATCCCCGCCCCTCCCCGCGCGTGAGCCACCGAAACCCCGCTCGCGATCGTCGGAGCCCTGCCTGTCTCTTCTCTTCCTCCTGCTGCGCCTCCATGGGCACCCAGCCGCCGCATCTCTGGGCCGCCACCGCGGCTGCCGTTGTCGGCGTGCTGCTCCGAGCTGGTAAAAATAAAATAAATTTTTTGTCGAGTGTAGCCACTCGGCAAAGAAATTGCTAAAAAAATTAAAAAAAATCTTTGCCCAGCGTCCAGCCAAGGCACTCGGCAAAGAATCCGCCGATGGACCGTCGCCGTGACGTCCGTTTTTTTTACCGAGTGTCGAAAATTACACTCGACAAAGGCTTTGCCGAGCGCTTCGGCACTCGGCAAAGGATCTTTACCGTCCCGATTTTTACCGAGTAGCCTTTGCCGAGTGCTGCACTCGGCAAAGGCTTTGGCGAGTGCATTATAGTCTTTACCGAGTGCAAATTTGCAGTCGACAAATCGCCTGATTCCCGTAAATAGCTAGCCAAATCGCACTTGGCTAGCGGACTTCCTGATCGCGAACTCGATCTGACTGCGAGACACGTACGGCCCCAGGGACGACAAAGGCATCCCATTTCCATCATCGTCGTCTTCTAGCAGCTAGTTGTAGCAGCATTATCCTCTCGTCTTGACTAGAATAGGACTCGGTTTTATTTATGTATGTATATATGCAGATGATGATGCATGGTGGGGGCATGAACGCTGTATTCATGCCTTGGAATCTTCTGGTGGACGGAAGAGAAAAAAAAAAAATGAACGAACACATGCACGCATGCAGAGGCGACGGGGTCATCAGTCCCGATCCATTCTCCATTGCATCTATCGACCGGCCGGCGCGTGCTGCAGCTGCATATGCAAGCGCGCGGCGAGAGGCCAGAGGAGCCCTTTGTACGCGCATTCCATCGAGCCTATGTCTGTCGGCATTAGAAATTAAAATCCAGATGTTTTATTGGCACAATATATATCTACAGTAGTTGTCATCATATATATAAGCGCGGCGTCTTGTCTTTTGTTCATGACATGTCCTGCCAATCCTGATCCTTTGATCTGTGAATCTATTTATTCATCAAGAGTCGTATGCAAGCTACATCATCTGTATCCTTGACTTGATTCAGTCTGTGCCGCTGTCTATCCATTCTTCCACTCATCACCATGCGTAGCTACAAACAAATACATGCCAAGTGGACAAATAGATTGGAGAAATTGATTGATAAGCCAAATGTACCCATCCCATGAGGTAATTAAGGGACCGATGGATGGATCAACAAAATAATAAAAAAATTGACAGTCTCCCCGCTATTGTTGCTCTCCACGGAAGAATATACGATAGATTTGTTTAATCAGTAGTGCAGCATCTGGATTATGTGATTAAGGGTGGATTTTATTCTTTGCATATCCTGACATGCATAAACAACACCCTTGTCGCACAGTACGTCAAACTTAAAACGTAATAGCATCCCAAAACTCTGTTTCTGCATTACGGTGCCGCAGCAGCTGCTAACTGTATCTCACTCCTCTGCACTATATAGTACAGTGCATTATTACAGATATAATTTTAATTCCTGAATCTGTACCAAACAGGGAGCCTGATCCTTTGATGTATCTATATCAAGCAACAAGTTCAACTGGGGCAGCTGACATCTGGCAGTACTGATCATATGCAAAACTGATAAAACGTTTTATCTGTTGATTTCGTATCTGACGAGCTAGCAGTTACAGATGATTCAAAAGGCAAGATAGGTCGCTCATCATCTAGAAACATGTAAGAGTCGTCGGCTACCTGGACGACGATCTATCCATCCAATACATGCCGAGTGCACAAAGAAATTGATTGAAAAGCTGAATGTACACATCCCATGAGCTAATAAGGGGCCAATGGACGGAAAAACAAGCTGACTGAAAGCACAGGTTGCTCTCTGATCCACGGAAGAACCATCGCTATACACCAGAATTGTTTAATCAATAGTGCGGTCATCAGGGTGTGATTTATTCTTTGCATATCCTAACTTGCATAAACGTAATAGCATCCGAAAAGTCTCTGCATTACTGTGCCTGAGCGGCTGCAACTGTGTGCATCAGCACAGCTGAATCTTCCTCCTCTGCGCTATATAATACAGTGCATTATCATTCCAGATATATAATTTTCTGAAGCTGTACAAAACAAGGAGCTGGCGTGGTATGAGGTCCACGTGGACGCCAGCAAGGAGGCTGCAAAACGGTGAAAAACAAATAAGTATACATTTGTTGCAGTGCGGATGCAAGTGCATTGGATATTACCAATTTCAAGCGAACACAGTAGGATGCCGCTGCAGACTACTTCAAGTTGTGGTTTCAGCAAGATTATTTTTGTATGCCAATTGTTGAGACCTTGGACAAGGCATGGATGAGAGGAGATTAACTGACTACTACTGCAAGGGTTGACCTGGTATCTAATCTAATGTAATAGGAGTATATACTACTGTAATATGTTTTGATGTGTGCAAGAGGACGATGCATCCACACAGCACAAGTCCATGTGCCTCCTGCTAATCAATCGATCGAACGTTGAAATGAAAGACAGTGTCCATATCATGCAGCCGACAAGCAGTTGACTTTGCCCAGCGCCGGCCGGCCTCCTCTTGTGTTGGACAATTCCTCTCCGCGACCCTCCATATGTTGGCTGGATGGACCTAGCTGGTCGGCGAGGTCCACTCGAGAGCACAGAGACAAATAAAAGATCCCATTTGCATCTCTGACATTGGCGCGGCTTGTGTCATGACCCATTTCTATTTCTAAATCGACGTCTTAAAAATCTCAATAAACATCGATCGTCTCCCATGCAACGGAGAAAGAAATTGTCCATATATATGCCAATATCGTCTCCATCCAAGAAGAAAAAAAGAAGGGGCAAGGCAGTATATCGAGGTTTCCAAGCATTTCACATCACTTCTCGTACTCTGAAGTCTGTTGAGCACACAAAGATTCATTTGATCATCAGCTTGATGAAGGAGCACAGGGTACGGCAGCACAACCAACACTAAAAACTTTGAGCACCCTTATTTCATACTGATCATCAGCCAACCTCCAAGCTGGTAGAAGAGGTCCATCCATGCCTTGATGCCTAGCAGTACTAAGCAAGGAGTACTAGTTTTCCTTCTAGAAGCTGGTGGCATTCGGTCTCTGATGGAATCACCCGCATCACTGCTGATTGGGTGGCAATGTCTTTTCCTTTCCTTCACGTCTCGCTCATGGTCGCGGACTGACGGACGGGGCGAAGAAGAGATCCAGATCCTCATCAGATCCGGACGGACGCGACGGAGAAGACGAATCCCGCGAACTCAGGGGGCGGGCGCACCACGGTCCAGCTCTTGGTCTTGACGTCGAACACCCACAGCGCGTGTTGCCCACCGGCAGCTTCGCCGTCGAGCGCGCCGGTGACCACGACCTTCTCCCCTACGCCGACGCAGACGGCGCGCGCGGTGCCGGCCTTGAGCCCCGGCGGGTACGGCCCGACCTCGGTCCACCCGCGGCGGGTCCCCATCCACTCCATCACCGCGTTCCCCTCGATGCACCAGACGCGGCCGCGCACCACGACGTGCGCCGCGGACGGCGGCGCCCGGACGCGCTCCAGCCTCCGCCACGCTCGCGCGGCGGGGTCGAACCACTCGGCGTCGCGCTCGAACCCGCCCTGCCGCGCCGTGCGGTACCCGCTGACGGCCAGGAACCGGTCCCCCGCCACGGTCGCCATGCCGTCGCACTCGTCGCGCTCCTCCGACATGTCCGGCAGCGGGTCCCAGGCGTCGGACTCGGCGTCGTAGGCCTCGGCGGTCTTGAGCGCGTTCTTGTGCTTGTCGTGCCCGCCGGCCACGTAGATCTTGCCGCCCGCCTCGGCGCACGCGAAGAAGGACCGCGCGGACCGCATCGGCGCGCCCTTGCGCCACCGGCCCGTGGCGGCGTCGAGCACGTGGACGTCGGCGACGGGCTCGAAGGTGTTCGGGTCCCAGCCGCCGAGGACGGCGAGGCGGCTGCCCACCGCCGCGCACTGCGCGAACACGGGCACGACGGGTGGGGCCCCGCGCTCCCGGCGCCACTCGCCGGTGGTCACGTTGTACACAGCGACGCCGTAGGCCGGGGTGTTGGCGGGGCCGTCGTCGGCCTTGGGGCCGTCGGCGACGGATGGGTTGCCGAACTGCATGAGGTAGACGAGGTCCTCGTTGCCGCCCGCCTGCGCGCGCGCGGAGGCGAAGGCCGGGGTTGCGGCGGCGCTCCGCCAGCGCCGGCAGACGCGGCGCATGGCGCGGTGGGAGGCGTGCGGCACGCGCGCCAGGCAGTCCACCGCAACGTCGTCGGGGATGCCCGGGATCAGGTCGACGTGGCCCTGGCCGGCGGCCACGCGGTAGCAGCCGCCACTGCCTGCTCCTCTTGGGCTCCGCATCTTCTTGGCTTGCTTTTCCTTCGGCTTGCTTGCGAGCTGAGCTTTTTTCTCTCTCTTGGTTCTCTCCTCTCCTCTCTCTCTAGATCAACACTGCCACACTGGGATGATGAGTTTTTTTTTTTTTTTTTTTGAAACTGGGATGATGAGATTGAGAAGGGGGGAATGGGATGTGTGCGGCCTCCCCGAACTGCGGAGGGGGATTAAATAGTGGTGCCCGTGCGACGTGGCGCTAGTTAATTGGACCGAAGGCACGGCCAAGCCGATATAAAACCCTGCAAAAGGATCGTGATAAAGCTGGGTTTTTTATTAATGACGAATCCGTGCCGGGCCGGCGAATGATGATGCCCTGATGCCGTACCTCACGCATCACGCAGAACAAAGTGGCTGGCAGAAGAAACGGTGGCACGAATCTGCCGGCATGAACAATCACCGGCGCGTGATCATAGACCTGGTCACACATAGAGTTGTCGACTGTCGTTATGTACTTTTTCGCGGATGGCATTTTGTGCTTTGAGCAAAACTAGGAAGGTGCTCTGCTAACTAATATAATCGTAGATGAAGACAACCGATGTGGCTTAGATCTAATACGGACACAGCTTGATTAATCGGTCGCTAAGCCCAAGGCAATAAGCAGCGCGCGCGTGATCATCTGGCGGAGCCGCCGGCCGTCGATGCATGCGGCCTGCGGGCTTTGCTTTGCCCATGCCGCCGTCGTGCTGACCATCCACAACGGTGTCCTGTACCGCGTCCTGCAGGAGCACATCCAGCAACAAAACGCCACAGCGGGGTTCTGGACGCCATCCTGGGAAGCTCGGGACGGCCTCTGGTCCTAGGCCTATGCAGGATGTACAACCCTCCTGGGAAGCAGTGGGGCCCGCGCTTCCGTTCCTCCGCGCCAAGATCAGGAAGGGGGAGAGAGAAGGGGATGGCGGGAGGAGCCCACGCGCCGCCGTGCGCCTCCACCCTGCGCCCGCCTCCTCCGCGCCACCTTCGAGGGAGAAGAAGAGAAACCGGCCGGAGCTCCATGGCCCGACCTCGAGGGAGAAGAAGAGAAGCCGGCCGCCAGAGCTCGAGCCGCGACCTTGAGGGAGAAGAAGAGAAGCCGGCCGCCCGCGCCGCGTCTCGCCGGCCGCCCGCGCCGCGCCGGAGCACGGAGAAGGGTACGGGGTCGAGGAAGAAGGCCACACCCTTGCCGTGGAGCTCCGGCCTCTCGAGCCCCCCCGCCGTCGTCGGATCTAGGCTCGCCATGGAGCACGACGCAGCCTAGGCCCGCCGGAGAGGGAAGAGAGGGCCAGAGCAAAGCAGCCATGGCAGCTCCGCCCGCGCAGCCTCGCTCGGCTCGCCCGTGGCCAGAGGAGGTGGCGTTCCCCGGAGCCGCGAGAGCTGCCGTGCTCGTCCCCGGCCGGAGCTGGCGAGGAGGAGGAGCGCGGGCGTCCGTCGGGGGAGGAGGCGGCGGCGAGAAGGGCGAGCGGGCGGGCGGCACTGGCGAGCTTGGAGAAGAAAACGAGGGGTAGGGGATGGGGAGGAGAGAGAGAATGGGGAGGGAGGAGGGTGTTTGGTGGGGTAAAAAAAGAAAAAAATTCTGACATTAGGGTCCCACTAATATAAAGGAGAGATATAAAGTAATAAGTGCGGAAAAAATTGATATAGAAGAAAGAATATCGATGATCAGAAAAAAATATTTCTTTAAAGAATAAATTTAAAGAAACATGGATAAAAGTAGTCTAAAACTTGCTGCTGCCTGGTCACGTACACACACGCAGACACGGTTTAATGGTGGCGACCCCGACCCGGCGGCCGTGATGAGCCGGCCGGCGCGCGGGCTGTCGACTGTCGTTACGCAATCAGTCCTCCGTGGTGCGGATGTGACACGTCGTCATACATGTTGTACTGCATTCTCTGGCGCCTTTTTGTTTAGGGCAAAGCAGATCCGGATGGTGCGGCCTAGTGGACGCCTCATGGAGGTACTTGGAGAAAAAAAAAGATCTTTAATTTTGCAGTGACTACAACATCTTTTTTTACATGTTTGTGGTTCTAGAACAATGGCCTGCCTGATCTTTAATTTTGCCGCGGCGTACAGCTTGTAGATGAGCACGAGAGGGACTGATGGAGCCGTAATTATATAAAAAAAAAAACTTGCGATGATGGTTCCTTTTTGGAGCAAATGGACAGCGCAGGCAGCCTGCGGATTAGAGGTGGCATCGACAGTGACCTGTGTTACGGCCTTTGGCGCCTCGAAACCATGGGTGTGTCGTCTCCAATTGTTAACGGCCGTAATTGCAGTTTTTTCTTTTCTTTTTGGCTGTGCCGCCGTGGTCTCATTCTGCTGCACAGCACAAGTGGTCGTCGTCGTCATGACCGGAATCCGGATCTGACAGCGGAGAGCTTGATAATTAATACGCCCTGTTAAACGACTGTTTTTAAAAAATGACAATTATCTTATCTCGCAGATTATTGCGATCGTCATATAGACTTTTCGCCTGCTGCTTCTGTCTGAGTTTTCTGATATCTGCCTGTGACGCAGGGATGTGTATTTTTCGATGCCTGCCAATGCCGTCCGTCTGTGTTGCTTCTTATCTCTGCATTAGTAAGTTTCTAAGACCGACTCGTGTCAGTAACGTTGGCAGCAGCACGAACTCGGGCGTGCGATTGATGATGATGATGCTCTCACGCAAGCATGCAGAACCCAAATGGCACAAGAAATGGTAGCCCAAGGCAGAAGCGGTGGCCGCGTGATCTTGCAGGGCCTTGGCAGTTGGCAGGCTTCTTGCTGCCCGTGGATGCAGCCGCGCTATTGCGCTAAGCTTTGCTTACCTGGTCACACATAATCAGACAGAGATACGCATGGCGACCGAGACACGGCAGTGCTGAGCCAGGCTGTCGACCGTCGTTACATCATTTTGTTTTGAGCAAATTAGGAAGGTGCTTATGACGGATTTGGCTCAGATCTTTAATTCTCCGCAGGGAGGTGAGGAACAGATTTTCCAAAGGGGGTTTTTGCAAAAATTTAGGCTGATGTGGCTCTCTTTGGACCTGTAGTGCGCCGCGGTGAAAGTTCGGATGTCTGGATAGTCGTTTTAAAAGTTCGGATACGTACCTATATGGAAAGTGTCTGATAGTTCAGTTATCTCTCATGCAATTTACTCTTGTTGTTATTATAAGCAAAGGTAAGGGTACTCATGGACAGTTCTCATGAAGTAGGTCGTCGACCTCATCGTTCATGGTCGCCAAGTCGAAATCAAACATCAAACTTTGATGGATCAAGGGTTGGGTTGCTCTATGTGTAGCATATGATGTACCGTGACGTTCTTTTGTCGATCCAGATGTATTTCGGTCAACTTTTGTTTTAGATAGGACGCTATTTATCTGCAGCATGGGTTATACTATCCAAAGAGCTGCCCAGGAAAGAAAAAAAATTGTGGAAAGAACTTATATAAAACAGTCCGGAGGAGGGTCTCGAGTGTCAAGACGCGGAGTACGTACGGCGGTTGCGCCATGGAAGGTCCCATTCCCACCAGCCAGCAACATCGTCTGCGTCGCACGGCTGAGCTACCTAGCCGACTCGGACGTCCTCATGTTTCATGACGCCATCAGCATCGTCACGTCCTGTGGCCGTAACGAAGATAGCTAACCCCTGCGATGCGCTTCTGAAATCATATTTAGGTTCATCCATTAACTAATTACTACTGTAGTCATTATTCTACTATTTAAGCATGGCTTCTAGGTATAACTACGCAGTTGCTCTGATGGCCTCTACCTTCGTCCTCGTCATCTCCATCGTGTCGTTACAAGAAACCCAGATATACAGATGTTGCATTGCTGCACAAGAAAAGAGAAACCGGTCGACCTTCCAGAAGCTGTGCAATAAGAGGAACGGGTCCAGTTTCTAGAACCTACGTGCTAGAACGCTGCAGCAGCCAGCAGCACACGGGAAGCAGACATCAGTATAGGTTCCAGGTTGCAACGTCCCGGTGCTTTTCAGTATCAAACAAACAGAGCTCGATCTGACCCTTTCCAGATGCATGATGCCTGCAGCAACCAAAATTACAGAGCTCGATTGAACGTTGCAGGCTACGAAAAAGATGCTGCGCCAAAGGATTGTTCTGTGTAAATAAACGTGTAAAACGAAAGTGTCTAGAAACGAGAAGAGTTCAGTTTGTACCTAAATCTATATCTATATCTCCTATAAAAATAAACCCGACTGAAAATAAACCCCGCTAAAATAGGTTCCGTGGGTGTTAACTTGAGAGCATGGAGAAGAAAGTAGCTATTTTAAACCTGGGAAGGGTCTTAGACAGGGAGACCCCATTTCTCCTCTACTCTTTAACTTGGTTGGCGATGTTCTTACTACGATGTTACAAAAAGGTGCTGAAAAGGGTTTGATTAAGGGTATAGCTTGCAATTTGGAGAAGGTGGTGTCATCTCGCTCCAGTATGCAGATGACACCATCCTCTTCTCTAGAGTAGAGGAAGAATATGTTAAGGATCTCAAAAGTACCTGATGTAGTTTGAGCAATTGTCTCGGATGAAGATCAACTTTCATAAAAGCGAATTGATTCCTATGAATATTAGTACTGTTGTAGCTCACTCTTTAGCTCACCTATTTTCCTGTCCTGTCGGTAGTCTACCTATGAAATATTTAGGTGTTCCTTTGCATCATGATAAGCTAAGAAAAGAGAACATACAACCTATAGTTGATAAAATATTGAAAAGGATGGTTGGTTGGAGAGACAAATTGCTATCTTATGCAGAAAAACTAATCTTAGTTAAATCCTGTCTAGCTAGTATCCCCATTTATTTACTCTCCTTTGTTAAGTTCCCAAAATAGGCCATTGGAATTATTAACTCCCATTTAGCTAATTGTTTGTGGAATGATGAACCTTCTACCCATAAGTTCTATTTGGTTAATTGGGAGAGTGTGAGTATGATTAAAGATTTTGGTGGTTTAGGTATTCCTAGTATTAGGGATCTACTAGCCTCCTGGATTAGAAGGTACAACCTGGATGGGAAGAAGCTTTGGAGACAATTCTTAGATTTTAAATATAAGGCTGATAGACCTAATATTTTTTTTATAGTTCTACTGTTGGGGTCTCTTAATTCTTTAAGAGTGTAACATCCTAGATGTTAATAAGCAATTAAAATTATAATCAAGTATATTATTAAGCATAATCATTGAGCATCATGGCATAAATGCATTTATGTTTTAATAATGTCTTTTATGTGATGCTTAGTTTTATACATGAAATGATGATGCTTTCTGTTTATTTAAAGTTCCTTTATCATTTTATGTGATTCTGCAGATGTTTAAAACAAACTAAAATTTGTTTTGTCTTCTTGTGCTTTGTAATCTTGTATATTAGGTCAACCATGATATACCTCAACTAAAGCAAGTTTACATTTGTAGGTTGGTTGTGCTTTTAAAATGATGAAATGGTTGATAATTCAAAAACTATTTTCAAAACCCTATTTTATTCCCTTTTGTATAATTAAAAATCTATAAGGAATTTGGAGGTACTCTAAAAATATGGTTTATAGATCTTGACAATAGCTAAAATTTGGTATTAAAAGTTTTTCATATTTTCAAAAATAATTTCAAATAAATTTAAAAATACAGTTTTCCAATATTTATCCCCTTTTGATTTTAAAAGCATAATTTAAAAATTTTGCATATTTTGGGAAAACTTTGTATATAAAAAATGTTTGGTTTAAAAAGTTGAGAATTTCATAGATTTGAAGATTTTCAAGTTTTATTAAAAATCAAAAGTAATTTCAAATATTTATTTTTAGGGTTTTGCTTCCCTTTTGAATTTGAATTTATATTTCAAAAACCAGGTAGAATTTGAAAATTCTTATTAAATGAAAAGTGTAGCTTCTGAAAAGTTATGCAAACTTTATTTTTGAAGATTTTCAAATTCTTACATAATTTTTGGAGTAATTTATAAAACCGCCTTTTATATGTTTTTTGTTTCCATGCCTCTTTTGGGTTTCATCTCTAGCCTACTTCAACTTGCTTGGGACAAAAGGCTATGTTGTTGTAGTTGTTGTATCAAAAATCGAGTTGGACAATTGCCGTTTCGCTGCTTCGCTGTCGGCGACCTTCGCCGAGCTTCCAGGCGCGTCCACGCCCGCCAGCAGCTGCTTGCACTGTGGATGACCGCCTCAACGTGTCCTCGCCTCACTGGATGCCCTTCCTCTATAAATAGCTGAGGCCGGCCGCCATCGTCATTTTCTTTTCTACTTCGCTGCCGCCGCCGTGCTCTGCTCCGCTGCGCTACGCTGCTATCACCGAACCACCTTTGGCCAAGCTGAGCGCATCGAGTTCGCCTCGCCCTCCTTGCTCCTTTCCTCGTTTTTTCCCCCGCCTCGCTCGGGCGTTCTACTGCGCAAACACCGCTTTGTCCGCCGACGTTGATGGCAGAGCAAGCAGCCGCAGGAGGTAGCGCTGCTCCCTTCTCCTTTCCTGTCCTAATCGAGCCTTGGGCTGTAGCTAGCCGCGAGAAAGAGCCGGCCATCCTCCGCTACCGCCGCAGCAGCTCCGGAGTAGCAGTAGCGCCGCCATCATGGGCAGAGCAGCCATGGCTCACGTGGCCACGCTGCCACGGGCCATTCCGAGCCAAGCCGCGACCTCTAACGGATGCGCCCGAGTGAGGTGACACTCCCTTGCCACTTTCCCGCCATTGGCAAGCATCACCATCGCTGGAATCGTCGACTTCCGAAGCTTCTCTGTTTTCCTTTCGCGACCAGAGACCTTATGCTTGAATTCAACAAAAGACAGGGACCTAACTGCACCAGTCATGACTCAGGTGAATAGTGCCTTGAGGACCTATTTGTGAATACTTTTTCAAATTTTTAGAAATTCATATCTGGAGTTTGGTAACTCTATTTTTGGTGAACAAATTTTTTTGGTCTCCTTATGATACCTAGTTTTTATTAAAAATATGAAACATATCATGTTTTGTAGAAGAATAATTAGTTATGTTTTATGCCTTTTAGTTAATGCTTAAAAAGAAGAAAATTCATATATCATGTTGTGTAGCTCCGTTTCAATTAAAATTTTTATGACATGTTTATTATTCTATGAGTGTGCTGTAATAAAAATATTATGGTCATTGGATGTTGTATGCTTTATCTTTTGTTTTATCTTGTTTGTTGCTAATTAAATGGTTTATAATTATAATAAAAATATATAAATGGAAAATATGGTTCCTTTAGCTTTGTATGATGCTGTTATGTCATATTAACATATAATATGGCTATGTGATTTTAGAATATATGGAGTTTTATATTTACCTTGTGTAATGCTTTTAAAATGGTTTATAATTAGTTAATTAACTAATCTTGTTATGCTTTCACCGATGCATTGCCATACATCATGTCATGAGTTCATTATGCTAAAGCATGCATCATCAATTACGTGTAGTTGTTTTAAGAGTGGAGTGGATCGTGGTACACAATCTTCAGAAGGTACCATTCACCTCTGAAGATGAAGACATGGATCCATGATGATTGGTGTCATCCATCCATGGTGTTGGTGCTAAGTCTGATATTTAGAATCTAACTTCTCTGCAACGAAGGCAAGCCCCGGATACATTTAAACCCTTCCTTGATTTTATAAAAGTTTTATCACTTTAGTTATGTTATGTTGCATTAAGTACTAGAAGTTGAGTGATAACCCACCAATTGCATTTACCTGCCTTATTTTCCATATTCCTTGTTACCTGTTTTTAGAAAATAAGTAGTAATGCTTAGCCCTACCTAATTAGTTAGGTTTTTAAAAAAGGTAAAAGAATGAAAAAGATAAGGTTGGCTTTACCTGTTGGAATCATGATGATAGTTAATAAATCTAGTCCGGACAGGTAACTTGCATTGGGAAAGGAGTCCCTCTGTAGTGTTTTCGTCTGTTGATGCCCTAGGTCCCGTGTCGATGGTGAACTGGTGATATCGAGAAACTAGAAATCCACATGCATGAAGTGATATACTGAGGGTTGGAGCTCAGGTATGTCATGGAGTGAGATACAGTGGGCTAGAGTCTCCACATATGTCATAGTGTGGTATACCGTGGGTTTAAGTTCCCATGTATATCGGTACACTGGGTCTAGGTACTGACGTGTATCATGTGGTGATATATGGCTGCGGTTGTTATCCCCGTATATCTATGGTCTGGCATGCATTTTGGCTGGAGCCTCATGCATATCAAGATCTAGGTCCCAGCTGGGTATAAAAATGGATTAGAATCGCCGTTGCTTCTCGGAGAAGAAGACTCGATCGTTGTTCATCGTCGTAGTAATAACTTGAATGATGATAAGTTATAAAAATAATTTTGGTTGGTAATCTTGAGCTAGAGCAAGACAACCTTACTTTCTATCAAGCTTTTCTGCAAAAAGCCTCTTATCTCTTGCAAGCCTTACCTTGTCCCTCTAGCCTGCATTTCCTGAGTCTTCACCCCTCTTTTTCGTCGAGTCAGTCTGGTTGAGTACTTTTGTACTCAGGGTTTGTTGAACCCCTGTTGTAGGTGCTAATTGGTGTTCAAATCAAGTTCATGTTGGTGGGCTCGACGTGATCTGGTTGTCCCCTCCCGACTTAGGCGCTCTACCTAAGTTGTCTTCTGTAGTTCTTCTCTGCTTCCGCAATTAAAGTTAAGTTTGTAAAAGTTAACTTTTTCATATATTTAGTAAATTTAATATTATTACTCTTTCGCACTCTGATATATGTTTTATCATAAATATTGTAATGTTGCAGCTACTTCTTTGTTGATCCTGGTATGAGTTGACAAATGTGGTTTAATCGGGGTCTTTTGAGGGCACCCGATAGGGCTTTCTAAGTTATCTGGAATACATGCATGGCTATCAGAAGTCTTTGAGACAATGATAGATGCGTGTGGGCCATATAATTTAGAGTGTTCTGCCACAAAGAGTATGATTTGGGCTGCTTCTGCAGCAAAAATGAGATACAGGTGGGCTTTAGGGACTGGTGGAAAATGCAAATTCTGAGAGGACAACCGGCCAAGAACTTCTAGTCTAGCTATTCAATACTGGGATGTGTGTATACTAGTTAATAAAAAGTCCGCTACTGTCTCTTCCCTTTGGGATAGAGAAAACCTCAAATGTACTTTTAGAAGATGCTTTGGTGAGAACTTGCTTAGTAAATGGCCAGAAATTGTCCAACTTGCCTCTACTATTGTTCTGATTGAGACTGAAGATTCTTTGGTTTGGCAGTATAATTCTAATGGTATTTATTCCTCTCAGTATTTCTATAAGATTATTAATTTCAGAGGGATCATACCAGTTCATACGCCTGCTGTTTGGTCCTTAAGGGTTCCTCCTAGGATCCACTTCTTCCTTTGGCTACTATCAAAGAATAAGCTTCTTACTAGAGATAACCTAGCAATTAGAAATAAAGTGGAAGATCCTTCCTGTTTGTTTTGTACTGAATTAGAATCTATCCATCATCTATTTTTTGAATGTGTTGTTGCCAAACATCTATGGAGTTTTATGTCTGAAGCCTTAGATAAACATGTTGGTGATGACTTTGTTTCTATTGGTACTATGTGGTTAAGTAACAAGAGATTCATAGTAGAAAATATGTTCTATGCTACTGCCCTGTGGGGGCTTTGGAAACTGAGGAATAGCTTATGTTTTCAGAATGCAAACAACATAACATGTAAGTAATAACAGCATGACAACATGGAATAGCTTTTTCCATGTGCTCCACTTGCCATAATGAAGTAATCAGCATGCAAATTAGGACAAGAGAAATGAGCAGCTGAGCGGACGTACTTGTTTTTGGAAATGAACCATCATCATGGGCTCATGGCCATATATATTTATACATGTAACTTCATCCGTGTGCTTTAGCTTAGCTCTCCATCACTCCAGGCCACGATCCTCCTCTTCCAACCATGCTTTTATGTTCACAAGACAAACTCCTATCCATTACGCGGTGCTCCTCCGATCCTCATGTATGTGGCTCACTGGCTCTAATTAAGTCTGGCATCTGGCTCTTTCTGTTCTGTGCTGCTACATGCCCAGTCATAAGGGTTGTTTTTGGTAAATCGGATGGTTGATGACTTCATGGAAAATATGCTTTGTTCCTCGCAGAGTCGCAGATGCCTATTATGTATGTTGTGTGATGCGCTATTGATTGGTAAGTTATTTCAACTGCATTTCTTAACTAAAAATACAACGTTTACCGCTCCAAATAAATATCTACTATGTTGCAGCAATATAATTAACCATAACAATACTTTCTATCATGCTATCCCACAGCAACACGCGAGGAATTCACCAAATAAATTTAGATATGCGGAGATTAATCTTTTATGTATTTGCACGCGAATGCGAGATATGCATGGGCTTATGAATAAGGAACCCCAATATTCATCAGAAAAGTAAAAGGGGCTCGAATAAGAACAATCCTGTTAAACTAAAAGAAAACAATGAGAAAATATGATGCAAATCCATTGAGAGCACATTTCTCTAATAAAAATCGGCATGCAGGCGACTATACCCGCACTTTCAAAGTGTTACAAATACACATATTAATCTCATCCTTCTTGTAACCTCTATTTCAATTAGGGTTAAATGTCCTCTTATTACTAGTTTCTGGCTTCCGTAACCTCCATGATATTGATGTCACAATGTGTATATATATACATAACAAAGATCAATGAAGACTGGGCTTAACATTAGTCTCTGTTGTCGCTCTTTCAATTCTCTTTTTATTCTTCCATTCAAAACATGTTATCAGCTTCTCATCGCTTCTTTTTCCACGAGGAAGAAAACACCATTCATTAAGGTAGGATGCTGCCGCCAACACAAGGACCGGCGTCTCCAATGCCGGCACCGGCACCATGTCCCATGCACGGCTACGCTCCAAATCAGAACTGGTTGTCTTTAGCTCAACATACTATTAAAAACCTTTGTATGGTACCATATCCATTTCGTCGTTAGTAGACTAGTAGTCCTGCTTGCTTTCGTTGACGGATATCCATTTCGTCGTTAGTAGACTAGTAGTCCTGCTTGCTTTCGTTGACTCATCCGTCAACGTCGTAGCTGGTGAAAAGAGACCATCTATATAAGTTTTGCTTCTAGAAGGTGGCAACTTTTGGACAGCGAAGTTGGAGACATGCACGATTGATCATCCAAAACTCCACACAAGGTAAGGCCACAACAGCCAAACCGAGAATCACAGCAACTACAAATGCATGTGCCACTAGACATGAGAAAAAGACAGAAAGGTTTTCTAGAAGCACGCTGAGTTGTAAAGCAACAAAGCAAATACTTTGCTCTCTCGCTTTCTAAATGTTGGTCGTCTTCGGTTCTTCAGAAATAATTTTAACTAGATATATATTAAAAATATTAATATTTATGATACATAATTAATATTATTAGATAAATATTTGAATATAGTTTTTTAATAAATATATTTAAAGATACAAAGGTTGCAACTTTTTTATACGAAGGGAGTTAGACTTTGGACACAGAAACCAAAGACGATGATCACCTAGGGACAAAGGGAGTAAATCAAAAGCAGGGATATAGAACTTATACAATTAAAAAGCAACTGACATTGACGAGAAAAGCATGATAGCCTCGATTAGAGCAAAGCTAACAGTATATCATGTTCCTCGCTGAATTCAGATGCCATGTTACATACAGCATAATAAAATTGGTTCAAGGTTAGTTGTCTCAAATATACAAATATTTATAGTGGAGGGGAGCACATGAGGTAGACAGATGAGAGGAGAATGAAGCGAAGCGGCGACTCCTCCCTACCGTCCGGCTGACAGAGAGGACCTTTTTGTCTCGTGTCCTATGCTTCAGTCGGCGAGAAGCAAAGCGCCTGTTCAAGTACGTGGCTTTGTTCTGAATCTGATGATGTGGATCCTTATTTCACCGGCTTAAGATCTTTGTTTGTTTGTTTTTTTTCTTCTAGAAACATTTATGCCTTTCACAGATAGGCAGGTAGGCAATATCAGGTATACTGCCAGTCCAACATCGGGACCGAAAAGCTGAGCCATCACTTTGTTCAAATTCTATATTCCATATATGATATACGCAATTAGTCCCAAGTAAACACACGATGACATATGTAAAGAAACACTTGTTCCTGACAGTTATTAAGATTTCTTCACTGCAGGCCAGCAGCCGATCTTATGTAAAACTTAGTTGTTCCTCAATTTGCAGAATCATACCGTCAAGGTTGTCAAAGTTGCACGCATGTAGTACAACGGATCAGATCACATGTACGTCTTTAGATAACTTTGCAACTTTTCATATCACAACTATATACGAAAATAAAAGGGTTTGTATTCTATTGCATTAACCTAGACTAGATGGCAATAGCATGGACAAACTAATGGGTTGTGATAATAATGCACGCTTGTGAGTGCATTGTGTTTAGGTGGGTGTTGTAAGGGCACTCTGTCACCGTAGCTGATGCCGGTGAAGCTGAAGGCACAAGGGCTGACGTCGACGGCGTAAACCAGGAAGGCGCCAAGGACTCAAGCAGGCCAGTACGGGTTCGAAGGCCCAACAAGCTTCTTCGTGGACCAGAATGGGTGTAGTGATCTTTTGGACTTGCGTGGCCCAACCCGAGATGGCCTCTCAAGCCCCTTATGTAACGGCCAGTGGAGAGGGGAGAAGGTAGACTCGAACACGGAACTTTACCGTGCCTGGCGGGCGGCAACGGCGGCAACGAGCTTGGCAGTGCCGGTGAGTCAAACTCCTTGTTCTAGTTTCAATCAAATATATACTATCGTAGTGGATCGAGTAACATTGGTATCAGCTCCACCTACCACCAAATTCTTGCGCCAATTTTTCCCCACCGAAAATTTCCTCTCTGTGTTCATCAATTTCGCGATCTCACATCCATCGATCGAAGACTGCAAATGCTTCGGGTTGGAATTGAGGTCTTCGATCAGCAGTGAGCTGCTACTATCGAAGATCTCTTTGTATTCCCAAGCATGCGGTCCGATTTGTGGTGAGAATCTCAATTCTGGCGGCTCACCAGTACTGCACGAGATGACAGATGGCCACTGTTACGCCAGAGGAGCAATATGGCCAGATCATGGCCATGCTGGAGGAGAACAAGAAGGGGATGAGCGCAATGCGCACCGACATCCAATCCATGAGGATGGAGATGCTTAGTTGGAAGCCCGACATCGACCACAGAGTCAACGAGCTGGAGAACACGGTACTTGATCTAGGCACCCGATTTGACAAGGTCTTCGGCAAGTCTCTTCCGCAAGCACAACTTGTACATCCCTCTACTTCGGCCTCATCAGGAGTCGAGGATGGCAAGGAAGTTACCATCGCTCAGGGTGCACCACTACTTTTTGCGTCGATTCTGGAGAATCACTTCTCTCCGGCTGGTGTCAAGGCACCGAGCTCCGCCCATCTGGAGCTTCCCCCGCCAACGGCGGCATCAGGGTCGTTAGACCGCAGCGTCTAGGCTTTCGGGGTGGTGTATACCACTGTCCCAAGCAACCTCCAGTGTCAGGTGCTCTTCCTACCAAATCGCATCCTAATCAGTGGCTGAGCCAAGAATTTTGCGTAGGGGGGCCAACCAGTTCAAATAATATATTATATGGGGCAAAAGAAGGCGATACATGCTGTCACAAATGACATGTTTGATGGGTAGTACTAATTTTTTCCCTACGACTAACCCAGCAAAAGCTATTCAGAGGACTAACCTTTTTCATTTTAGTCTTACTCTGCGTGTCTTCATATCATAGAAATTATCAATAAGTGTATCAGTTGTGAACTGAATTGCAATCTCCTTCTCAATGTATATTATCAAGCAATCTCTTAGAATTCATCTCCCATCTTGTTTCGCAGTCTTGTCTTCACAAGTTTCATTGCAGAGAATGCACGTTCTAACGTAGCTGTTGAAACTGGTAGAGTAAGAACAAGCCGAATCAATCTGCCAAAGAAAAAAATGATTAGTATTTACATTAATAAAAATGATTTGGGACAATACATAAAAATGAGGGGTGTTAGATAACCTGTCAATCAAATGATAGTCATTTGCTTCTCCAGTTGTAGCTAGTCGATGACATAGATCACCAATAGTTGATAAATTCTGGAACTCTGGATGTGTGATGACACAAAGCTCATAGTGCAGTAATTGCTGTCTCAAGTTATTTCTATCTTGTTAAGAAAAATCAGCAGGATAGAACTTTGAAGCAAGTAGGCAAATATCATCAATTTAGAACGATCTAAATGAATCTCTAGGATCCAAAGATGCGCACAAAACAAGAAGCTCTGTGGCTTGTTCACTAAATCTGCTATTTAATTCATGTAATTGCTGATCAATAGCAACTGTGAAAATGTCATATTTGTAGTGATGCTCAACAGACAGCTCATTCTCACCACGAGATCGAATATAGTCAGCATAGAAGGCATTCATATCCGGCACTTGTATACCTTGCGTTATAGAAAATGATGTCACATCCTTAAGAAGCGCACTCCAGCCATGATCTCTTAACCTTTGGATAATTTTTTGGTAGTGGCCACATCATCTATAGTATTGACAATATCTTGAGTTTTTTGCTGTAGCTTTTTGCAAAGTAGGTCTGTGATGCCCATGAGTTCTTTCATAACATGCAAAATGAAAACAAAGTCAAATGATATCATTAATTTAACAGCACCTGCAGCCTTTGCACGTCCAGCAGAAGTGGTTCCTGAACCTTTCACAGTAGCAATATCTTTCAATACTAGAAATATAGGCTTGTAAAGCTTTAAAAGGATACAAATAGAATCATAATGTGAGCTCCATATAGTATCTCCACGATGATGCAAGGTTCTAATTTGGTTAGCACCACTTCCAGTTTCAAGCTCGTTGAGTTCAAGTAGTTGCTCCATTTCACCAACTTGGTTGTCATGAAGGTCATCATTTCTTTTGGTAGAGGATGCAACAATATTGACAACAAAAGCAAGATGTTCAAAAAAATTATGCACCTCAGTTACTTCTTTGGATGCAGCAACAAGAGCTAATTGTAACTGATGGGCAAAACAATGAACATAATATGCGTACGGACACTCTTCCATAAACTTTGCTTGGACTCCATTCCACTCTCCTCTCATGTTGCTCGCACCATCATAACCTTATCCTCGAATATTTTGGACATCCAAATTGTAGGCAGACAAAATAGAGCAAATTTCTTGTTTTAGAGTTGCAGAGTTAGTATCATAGACATGCACAAGATCCCAAAATCGTTCTCAAACAATGCCTTCTTTGTCAACAAAACGAATTACAATGGCCATTTGCTCTTTTCTGGACTCATCTCTTGATTCATCAACAATCAAACAAAACTTGGCATCACCTATTTCATTACGAATGGCCGTTTGCACATTACAAGCCATAAGGTCCAAGATCTCTTTCTGAATTTGTGGTGAAGTGTATTTAGCATTCAGTGGAGCATTATCCAATACCACAGCCTTTACCTCGTCATCATAAGAAGCTAGAAGTTTTACCATCTCAAGAAAATTACCTTGGTTTTTTGAGTCACCGGATTCATCGTGCCCTCTGAAAGGACAAGCCTGGAATGCTAACCATCGGACTGCATCAATTGATGTTCGAAGACAGAGTCTATTCTTTTTTATGTCTTCATTTGTTTGCTTCTCCACTGCATGTTCAATACGAAAAGGCTGATTCTTTAAATTCTCATAACACTAAATATTGTAATTATGAGCTGAACCACAATCCTTTCCCATGTGAGTCATGAAGGCACAATTTGATCCATCATTGACTTTCTTCCAATTTCTAAATCCTTTCACTGTGAATGCATTGGATCCTATTTTTGCAACTGGTTTCTTCAAAAACAGGAAGCATGGAAAGCAAAATACAACATCTTTTGTAGGTGAATACTCTAACCAAGGAAAGGATTTGAACCAACTAGACTGAAATCTGCGTGGATGTTTCTTTGAACCTGAAGGAGGATACACATCTTTAATAAATTGGTATGGACCATGCTCATATATGCTCTAATAACTTGGTCTTGTTCATTCGGAGGATAATCCCAAATTTGGCGACGCAGGCCTGGATCACGCTCTACCATTAGAACACTAGCATCTTCACAATTAACCCTTTGTACTTTAGCTGTTCTTTGCCTTGGAGTCTCCTCAGTTAACTCTTCAAAATTTTCATCCTCTTCTTGTTGTGCAGCAAGCCAATTAGCAACTTCATCTTCATCTGTCTCTTTGCAGAACAACTAGCGCCATCATTCTTCTTGAAAAAACAACCTAATGTCCTCTTTTTGGGTGCCATATTATCCTTTAGAAAAAATAATTGTATAATACTCTATCAGATTATGCAAGAACTGAAAAAAGTGGCAAACCAAGGTACCAAACACGCAAAAAAAATTATTAGGCATAAAGCAAAACGAGTTACCTTGATGGCTTGATTCTTGGTCCTGGTCGGCAGGACGGCAGACGCAGCCTCACGCAGGACTGCAGGAGTGCAGGACGCTGGGCAGGCACAGCCGATTCCCGGTCCTGGCTCCGTATTTTTTTTTCAATGGGGAAAGACAAGCCACGAGGATTATGGTTAGGGATTTGAGAATTGGGATTTGCTTTTTTGAATCGGAAGACGAGATGGTGGCAGTTTCGCGTGGGTCGCGGCTATTCGACTTTGACGCAGTCACGGAATGGAACGCAGTGTCCCAGGCCAGCACGGTCGCAGCTTTTTGGGCCTGGGCGTCTAGCTAGTTGGCTTTACTGCCTTCCTGGGCCTTGGTGTCTTGCGCTAATGACCTGGGATTAAAAATTTTTTTGGATGTTGGGGGCCGTGGCCCCTGCTAGCCCCCTGGCTCCGCCGTTGCTTGCGCTAATGACCTGGGATTAAAAAATTTTTGGATGTTGGGGGGGCCCGTGGTCCCTGCTGGCCCCCTGGCTCCGCCGTTGATCCTAATTCTGATATTGCTTTGAATAGTCAGTTAGTCCATCAGTATTACCCTTACCTATACCCACCCCACCCATTTTATACACCATTTCCTGATGTAGGGTTTCATAAGTTTGATGGAACAAATCCCCGCTTATGGATGAAGTGCTGTGAGAATTATTTTGACATTTGTCACACTGATCCTTCCCTTTGGGTTCGGGTAGCCACTACGAAACTTATAAGTTCTGCTACTTTATGGTACCAAACAATTCAGGATTCTATTAGGGGCATGACATGGGAGCTCTTTGTCAAGGCTTTGTTCAATCGTTTTGACAAAGACGAGCATAATCACCTTCTTCGTCAGTTTTTCCACATGAAACAGTTAACCAATGTCACTGATTATGTTGAGCAATTCAGTGATGTGGTTCACTGACTCCTTGCTCATGACCCATCCTGTTGTTATGATGCATAGGCCTCCCGATTTGGATACTGCTTGTTCCCTGGCATTTTTTTGTAGGAGGAATCTCTCCAAGACAACCCTGTCAGAAGACATGAATTGGGTTTTACATCCAAAAAGAATCTAGCAAAGAGCAACAAATCTGGTGATCCTGTCAAACATATCAATGACAAGAAGAATGTAGACCTTGGAAAGAATAAGGCTCCTGAAAAAACACTTCAAGCTCTAAAGAATTACACAAGGGTGGTGAAAAATGGAACCCACAACATAAATGTCCTGAAAATATCTCTGTGCATGCTTTAGAAGAAATCTGGATTTGTGTTCCTAATGAATATAGTACAACAACTTATGTTGTTCAAGATGACTCTGATTCTAGAGATGATATAATGGCATTATCCATTCAAGCCATTCAAGGCACTAAGAGAATTTAGACAGTCAGACTTAGAGGTCACTTGCTTGATAAAGAGATGATCATGTTGATAGATTCTAGAAGCACTCACAGTTTCATCAATGAAAACCTAGCTCGAAGTGTTCCAACATGGTCCCCTCTGGACCAACCAGTGTCTGTTAAGGTAGCAAATTGTGAGATTATCTCTTTGTCTCATCAGTTGTACCAGCAATTGTGGGGCACCCAAGGCCATACCTTCCACACCAATTTCAAGATTATTCCAATGCAAGGTTATGATGCAATACTAGGGATGGATTGGTTAAGGGCTCACAATCCCATGGAAGTGGACTGGGAAGAAAAATGGATGAAGATTCCACATCAGAACAAGTCAATCAAGTTACAAGGGGTCAAGAGTCAAGTTGTCATGGGTCCTCCCATACATTCCCATCAGCTCCAAGCCTTAGAGAAATCTGACTCTATCTTGTATGTAGTGCAGTTACATCATGCCTCTGATCATTCAAACAGGATCAAGAGTCTCTTCTTGTACCTCATGAATTGCAAGCTATCTTGACAGATTATGCTCAAGTGTTTACCCCTCCTTCAGGGTTGCCACCATCCAGACCTGGTGACCATCAAATACCTTTGATTGAGGGAGCCCAACCCTTCTTTCTTCGACCATATCGCTATAACCCTGCACAAAAAGATGAAATTGAGTCTCAAATCAAGGATATGTTGCAAAAAGGGTGGATCAAGCCAAGCACAAGCCCTTATTCTTCACCAATACTGCTAGTTAGAAAGAAAACTGGTGATTGGCATCTATGTGTGGACCATAGACATCTCAATGCTCTTACAGTGAAGAACAAATTTCCCCTTCCCATTATTGAAGAGCTTCTGGAAGAATTACAGGGTGCTGAGTGGTTTACTACACTGGATCTCAGTTCAGGGTTTTATCAAATCAAGATGGCTCCAGGAGAAGAGCATAAAATTGCCTTTCAAACTCATAATGGTCATTATGAATAAAATGTCATGCCTTATGGAGTAACTGGTGGTCCTGCTACATTTGAAGCAGTGATGAATGTTATTCTTGCTCCTCTGTTGAGAATTTGTGTAGTAGTTTTCATAGATGATATCTTGATCTATAGAAGAACCTGGAAGGTTCATCTCAAGCACATCAGGGAAGTCCTTACTATCCTATAGGCTAATCAGGTCCATGTTAAATTAGCTAAGTGTGCTTTTGCTCACAAACAATTATGCTATTTGGGCCATATTGTTAGTGCCCAAGGCATGGCTACAGATCCTACCAAGATAGACATCATCAAGACCTGGCCCACACCAACCAACATCAAAGACCTGAGAAGCTTTTTGGGTATGGCTGGTTATTACAGAAGATTTGTTGCTCATTTTGGAGTTTTGGCTAAACCTTGACTAATCTTCTAAAGAAGGGTACTCAATTCATATGGACATCAGAGCATGACACAACATTTAATACTCTAAAGAAGGCACTAATTTCTGCACCAGTTCTTGCTTTACCTGATTTCAAACTTCCTTTTGTCATTGAGACAGATGCCTTAGCTAAAGGCATTGGTGCAGTACTCCATCAGCAAGGTCATCCTATAGCTTATGTCAGTAAGTCCCTAGGTGTTAAAGCTCAGACTCTCTCAACTTATGAAATGGAATATCTAGCAATTCTAATTACAGTAGAACATTGGTATCACTATCTCCAATCCTCCACTTTCAGTATTCTTACTGATCAAAAAAATCTATCTCACTTAGAAAATCAAAGAATGACTACTGCCTGGCAACAAAAAGCTTTGACCAAACTTATGGGCCTCAATTATAAGATTGTGTACAAGAAAGGAGTGGAGAAAGGGTGGCAGATGCATTATCCAAAGCTCACCATTCTTCATCTTATGATATTGCTACATTATCAGTCAATAAGCCCACTTGGTTACTTGATGTACAAGCTTCTTATAGCAATAACAGTGAGTCCGCCAAACTTTTGTCTGAATTGTCAGTATCCTCTCCTCAAGGTCAATATACACTCAAAGATGGTCTAATCAAATTCAAGGATAGAATTTGGCTAGGGCATGACACCAATCTTCAACTTAAAGTTCTACACTCTCTTCATTCTACTGCTGTAGGGGGGAACTCTGGCATTGAAGTAACCTATAAGAGAATTAACAACTTGTTTGCTTGGCCTAATTTGTTCCAGTCTGTTAAAGCTTTTGTCAAACAATGCACTGTGTGTCAATAGGCAAAAACAGAAAGAGTGGCATATCTAGGTCTCCTAGCTCCATTGCCCATACCTGAAGGTGCTTGGCAAGAGGTAACTTTGGATTTCATAGAAGGCCTTCCCAGATCAAATGGTTATAATTGCATTCTCGTAGTGGTAGAAAAAATTTCAAAATATGCCCATTTCCTACCTCTATCACATCCTTTTTTATAGCACTACAAGTAGCAATGGTCTACATGAAAAATATCTTCAAGCTCTATGGTATGCCCATTGCCATGATTTCTGACAGGGACAAGGTCTTCACAAGAACAGTCTAGAAAGAACTCTTTGACATGCTGGGTGTAGACTTGAAAATGAGCAGTGCTTACCACCCTCAAATTGATGGCCAGACAAAGAGAGTTAATCAATGTTTAGAAACCTATCTCAGATGCTTTGTCAATGCCTGTCCAACAAAATGGGAGAAATGGTTATCCTTAGCAGAGTTCTGGTATAATACCTCTTTCCATTCCTCTTTGGGCAATACTCCTTCTGTAGTTCTTTATGGACATGATCCTAGGCATTTTGGCATTGACATCAACAAGTGCTGTACAAATGAAGATCTAGAAGCTTGGTTGCAAGACAGAGAACTTATGCAACAACTTGTTAAACAGCATTTGGTGAGAGCTCATAACAAGATGAAAAGTCAGGCTAATAAGCATAGAACTCCAAGGGAGTTTCAAGTTGGTGATTCTGTCTATCTTAAAGCCCAGCCATATGTTTAGACCTCTCTTGCTCCAAGATCTTCTAACAAGCTGGCCTTCAAATATTTTGGCCCTTTCAAGGTGTTAGCCAAGATTGGTCCATCAGCATACAAACTGGAATTGCCACCTACATGTTACATCCATCGAGTTTTCCACGTTTCTCAACTTAAACAAGCTCTGCCTCCACATGCCACCGTAAATTCTGCATTACCTGATGCTGATCATGAGTTCTAGGTGCCTATTAAGGTGCTAGGTCGTTGTCTTCGCCGTGATCGCGAGACAACTGTGCCTCAAGTCCTCATCAGCTGGTCTTCACTGCCGGGCGATCTATGTACCTGGGAAGATGAAGCTCCACTTCGCCAACAGTTTCCCAGGGCACCTGCTTGAGGTGAAGCAGGTTCTTATGGAGGATGGATTGTCACCGTAGTTGATGCCGGTGAAGCTGAAGGCACAAGCGTTGATGTCGACGGCGTAAACCAGGAAGGCGCCAAGGACTCAAGCAGGCTAGTGCGGGTTCGAAGGCCCAATAAGCTTCTTCGCGGACCAGAATGGGTGTAGCGATCTTTTGGCCCTGCGTGGCCCAACCCGAGGTGGCCTCTCAAGCCCCTTATGTAACGGCCAGTGGAGAGGGGAGAAGGTAGACTCGAACACGGAACCTTACCGTGCCCAGCGGGCGATGGCGGCGGCGACGAGCTTGGTAGTGCCGACGAGTCGAACTCCTTGTTCTAGTTTCAATCGAATATATACTATCCTAGTGGATCGAGTAACACACTCGTAAAGGTACGACTGTATAAGCTAGTTGCTAAGCTCTAAGCCAATTCTTCAGAGATGAATGTCCATAAAATGATTCTGAGAGGCAGATATTTTCCTAGATCTCTCTTAACAATTTACAAAGGCCACGATAGATATGTCCACCTCCGTTAATATTTTGGTTTATCTCACAAAAATCATTTTTTAGTAGTGTAGGATTTCTTCACTGAAAATTTTTGTCATTGTACAGCTTCCATAATTCTCATGCTCTTATAAGAGCAGCTTCTGTGAAGAAGCCTACGACCTGAAATTCCCTTTCTTTCACAAAACGCTCAGGTAGGGGCAGAGAGCAGTGCCAATTCCCAACTGAAGTCAACTGTCGTCCAGCAATGTTGAGCAAAAGGGCAAGAGAAGAAAAGGAGCTCAATATCCTCATCCAGTCCTTCGTCGCACATCTTGAACGTTTAGGTCCATGAATTTGAGTTCTCATGATAGGCACTATATCAAGCATATTCTGTAGTTGTTGTCGTCGTGCTCGTGGGCTTGCACCGATAGTAGGAGGACAAAGATTGTGTCCAGGTCTTCGGCTTGCATCACTTTCAGCACTTTAGATGGTTTCATTTCTAGCAAATGAGCATAGTCTGAGTCTGCCCGCAATCGTGCATTTGGCACTATTTCCTTAGTAAATGGTGCTTAGTCTGACAATTTGTCCTCAGATCCGGACGGCGGCGACGGAGAAGACGAATCCTTCGGACTCCGGGGGCGGCCGCACGACGGTCCAGCTCTTGGTTTTTACATCGAACACCCACAGAGCGTGCCGCCCGCCGGCTTCCTCGCCGTCGAGCGCACCGGTGACCACTACCTTCTCCCCGCCGCCGACGCAGACGGCGCGCGCGGTGCCGGCCTTGAGCCCGGGCGGGTACGGCCCGACCTCGGTCCACCCGCGGCGGGTCCCCATCCATTCCATCACCGCGTTCCCCTCGATGCACCAGACGCGGCCGCGCACCACGACGTGTGCCGCGGACGGCGGCGCCCGGACGCGCTCCAGCCTCCGCCAGGCCCGCGCGGCGGGGTCGAACCACTCGGCGTCGCGCTCGAACCCGCCCTGCCGCGCTGCGGTACCCGCTGACGGCCAGGAACCGGTCGCCGGCGACCGTCGCCATGCCGTCGCACTCGTCGCGCTCCTCCGACATGTCCGGCAGCGGGTCCCAGGTGTCGGACTCGGCGTCGTAGGCCTCGGCGGTCTTGAGCGCGTTCTTGTGCTTGTCGTGCCCGCCGGCCACGTAGATCTTGCCGCCCGCCTCGGCGCACGCGAAGTAGGACCGCGCGGACCGCATCGGCGCGCCCTTGCGCCACCGGCCCGTGGCGGCGTCGAGCACGTGGACGTCGGCGACAGGCTCGAAGGTGTTCAGGTCCCAGCCGCCGAGGACGGCAAGGCGGGTGCCCACCGCCGCGCACTGCGCGAACACGGGGACGACCGGCGGCGCGCCGCGCTCCCGGCGCCACTCGCCGGTGGTCACGTTGTACACCACGACGCCGTAGGCCGGGGTGTTGGCGGGGCCGTCGTCGGCGTCCTTGGGCGTGTCGCCGTCGGCCGCGGAGGCGGACGGGTTGCCGAACTGCATGAGGTAGACGAGGTCCTCGTTGGTGCCCGCCTGCGCGCGCGCGGAGGAGAAGGCCGGTGCCGCCCTGGCGCTCTGCCAGCGCCGGCAGACGCGGCGCATGGCGCGGTGGGAGGCGTGCGGGACGCGCGCCAGGCAGTCCACCGCCACGTCGTCGGGGATGCCCGGGATCAGGTCGACGTGCTCCTGGCCGGCGGCGCCGCGGTAGCCGTAGCAGCCGCCACCAATTCCTCTTGGGCTCCGCATCTCGGATGGCTTTGCTTGTGAGCTCAGCTTCTCTCTCTTCTTCGTCACTCTCTAGAACGGAACTCTGAGATGAGATTGGAACGGGATGTGTGCGGCCTCGCCGAGCCGAGCCGCGCCGCGGGTGGGGGATTAAATAGAGGGCTGCCCGTGCGGCGTGGCGCTCGGTTATTGGACCAAACGCACAGCGATGATTATATAAAACCCTGCGAACGGTGGCGATAAAGTTGGGCACGGGTAGGGTTTTCTGCCGGGATTATGATTGATGATGCTTTTTCTTTTTTTTCCCTGTTTGCTCATCATGGAAAAGTTTGCATCTTGACGCTGTAAAAACAC
The DNA here is from genome assembly GCA_023333625.1 of Bothriochloa decipiens. Lineage (NCBI taxonomy): Eukaryota > Viridiplantae > Streptophyta > Magnoliopsida > Poales > Poaceae > Bothriochloa > Bothriochloa decipiens. Next base: position 59,378 of record JALGXP010000095.1, read on the forward strand.
ACAAAGGGCTGAAGAGTTTTACAGATGTGACTGAAACGTTTTTGTTTTACATGTTTGTGGTTCTAGATGGATGGCCTGACCTGCTTGTGGCGCGGTGTACAGCTGTAAAAAAAACTTAAACTTGTGATGATGTTTCCGTTTGGGAGCAAATGGACAGTGATTGATTTTAATCGTTCGCCATTCGCCAAGCCCAAGGCAAGCACGTGATCATCTGGAGGAGCCGCCGGCCGTAGCTGCGGCTTTGGTTTGCTCATGCCATGCCGCCGTCGTGCTAAAGGTTTGCTACTTTGTTACCGGGTCATGTACAAACACGCGCAGACACGTTTCAATGGGGGCGTGCGACTCCGCCCCGGCGGCCGTGCGATCAGCCGGCCGGCGTGCAGTGGCGCGGGCTGTCGACTGACGTTACGTAAGCTGTCCTCCTGTTAACTTCCTACGCGGTGCGGATGTGATACGTCATATGTACGTAGTACTTGTTGTGTGCATTCTCCAGAATGGCACCTTTTGTTGTTTCGAGCAAAGCAGATTAGGAAGGTGCTCTGCTCATTCATTGCAGAACCAAGAAGAAACCAATAGCAACACTTCCATCCGATGTGGCTTACGGAATGAATGGGTATAGGGATGACGTAGGGTCTTTCTAGCCTCCTTTTGTACCCACCCCCGAGTCCACAAAAACATTTTGTATGGTGTGATTGGTTGTCCGCATAGGCATCTGGCCCGTGTAGGTTGCCATACTCACATCGTTTGCCCGCATTGTCTCGTTCATTTTCCCTCCATCTCGGCTTACGTCGTATGCTCGAGATGAGCTTCTCCCGCCAGCCTGAATGGCGCGGCACAGCACCGGAAACCAGGCGCACGAGGAAGGTGTAAGACCCCATTTAGTACGACTTCTCCAGCGGCTTCAGGAGTTGTTTGGATTCGTTTTCTGCCAAACGGGATAGACTAAAAACGGCTCCACAGATGAATCCCTTAAAAACGTGTCTCACAGAGCTAAGAGGTGAGAAGTAGCTAAAAATAGTAGCTTCTCCAAGCTTCACGTCATCCTATTTGGCGTTATGTGAGAGCATATTTTAAAGAACTTTATACGTGGAGTTGTTTTACCAAACGATTTATCGAAACGACTCCAGCTCCACCGATAGAGCTATTAATGGAATCGAAGCATCAAAAAAGAGCTTCACTGGTGAAGTGGAGCCATGCCAAACAGGGCCTAAGTTCATTCATCAAAATGGTCGAAACCAAACAAACTCAGTCATCCTGCATGAAAATGCTTTTGCAACCAAGCACAGACCAATGCATGGTTTGGGCGTGCATCAAACTAGCCTGCACTACCACTTCGTCATGGCTCATGTTGGTTCGGGCAACCAATCACCCCAGATGGGATGGACGGAGTAGGTCTTACAATCATAGTAGGAAGCTAACGATTTATTGCCACCTCACCTAGGGGGCCCATGTATAAGCTCTATTTTATTATACATTTCACTTCCCCCAGGTGCAGTATGGTGTGCGGACTAAGAGCATCTCCAACATTTCTCCATCCGCACTCCTAATGAGAAAAAACTGTAATGTGAGGGATTTGCAGACTCCAGCAGTCCTCCAATCCTATCCCCAACGAGAAAAAAAAAGTTCTCATCCCCTCAAAACCACCCGTTCACCCCGCAAAGAAAGGGGAACGGCCTCCTCCCCGCAAACATGTAATTTTGGCGGGCATAGAGTTTCATGCACTCATTGTCGAGGCGGATGAGCCACCGCAGCACGTCGCCGTCGGGGATGGGTCTAATGAGGAGGCTGCGGTGCTGGAGGACTATCGAGAGGCATGAGGCGTGCACCGGAGATGGGTGCCACTGGATCTGACCCGATGTTCATGCGTGTGGAGACGCCTGCACTCGATGGAGGCTGACATCTGCGCAGAGGATCCCGCGACTCGATGGAGCTCGCTGTCCGCGCAGAGGAGCCCAGGCTCGATGGAGGAAAGCGTCCGCGCGGAGGATCCCGCGGCTCGTTGGAGAACGCCATCTGTGTGGAGGAAAGAGGGAGCGGTGGCCGACGTGGAGACTGGAGAGCGGCGGCGGCGTCTAGGGCGGGCGAGAGAGCAGCGGTGGCGTGCGCGAGAAAAGAAAGTGGCGAGGGAGAGAGATGACCATGTGGGAAAGGAACGGAGGGAGTTTAATCTTTCTCGGTGACATGTGAGGCACACCTTTATTGGGGATCAATTATTGGGTATCTTGAGCAACATTTCTCCCCAATAAACCAAATAGTGGTACTAGGATACTCCCATTATATTGTTATCGGAAGAGATATGTTAAAGAACTGCTGGAGATACTCTAACAACGCAGTGGGAGAGAAGATCACTGTGCTCGGTTTCTGTGCGAGATTATATCGACGAAGGAGTAGGAGTAGCAAGATGATTTCTGATTTCATTTCCCGCTCTCTCTCCTGTCCACATCAGCCAAAATGTGAGTCAGCTGGCGATTTAGCCTGCCATTGATGACACTGTAGTAATTTATTTACGAGTACTCCTTACACGGCAGCTACAGAAGTGATGGGAGTGTTGCATGCTGGCCACAGTCCTGACGATGTGCAATGTAGGACGCGTGAAACTCGCTCCTCACCGTTCTTTCTTAGTCGTCCCAAAAAAAAACAATGATGTCGCTGTTGCGACCATAGTGGCATACTCATCATGTTATGGTGGCCTAAAAGATCAATCTTAATCTTTGGCCCAACTCGCTACGCATTGGGTCAGTTTGTTCGATTCCATGGAAAATCGTGGCTGTGGCTATCCGAGTCCAGCTCGGCGAACGAGCGAGCGATCGACTCCGTGACAGGTCAGTCCGACGTACGCGGCGTCCCTCTAGCTATTCGATCTACTGCGTGCTCGGTTGCTTGATGCGTATAGGACAGCATAGCTACATCGATCCTGTACGTCCAGATGCACGGCACTGTAGTAGGAGGCGTCAGGCGTGAAACAAGATTTGGCCACGCACGCGAGGGAAGGCTTTGATTTTCGTGAGCAGCGTTCGTTCCTGCCGTCATACTCCCTTCTTATCCCAATTCCCAAGCAACTGTCGCTGTTGGTTGTTGCAACACCCCAGCCCCGTGCAGCACGCTACGAGAGTGCTAGTAAAACCTTTTTTTTTTCTTTTGTCAGTTCGATGACCGGATGGCATGGCAGATAAAAGCCGTTTGTTTTATTTTTTTTTCTCCAGGCCGGGCAAGCAAAAGCTTCTAGAAGCCTGCGGCGGGGGACGGACACAGCAACAAGGGAAAAAGGGACTTTGGATCCGTGTCGGCCATCATACACATTTGATGATTCGGTAGCATGCATGCTGTCGGTGATGTCGATCTCTCGATCGTCGGGTGCAACCACATCGTCCTTAATTAGGTTGATGGACGAGCCCGTTATTTAATTTAGCTTGGAAGCCTTTTGGTCGTCGTCGACTCGACTCAGTGCCCGCCTGCCTATCTATCTATCTGTGTCAACTTAATTTTCAATCTAAAAAACCGGTTCTCTCAAAAAAAAAAAGTTCCAAAAAAAAACTTTCCAAAGATTGCTTTTTTATATAGTGCATTAATCCCTTCGTTCCATACTATAGTTTACTTTAACTTTTTTTTGATACATGTATTTTGCTAGTTAGATATATAGAAAAAATGTATGTACTTAAAAAATAGGTAAAGTACATATTTCAACCCTGGACTTACACGAAAGTCTAAATTTCATCCTCAAACTATGAACCCAGGCAACATGCACCCTTCAACTTACCAAAACCGGGCACTTTACCCTCCTACTCGATTTTCATCCTGGTTTTGCTCTGGTCACACTGGTCCAAATGGGCCGGCCCATTCACTTTGAACCCCTACAACCCTACATCAGGCAAAAGTCCGCCCAGCGGGCAACAACGCCTCTGCTCTCTTCTCTCCGACGCTGTCTGGTCGCCTCACCGTCCGTGCTCCGCTTCACATTGCCCCACCGTCGTCCACGCGACGCCCCTCCGCCCTCCGCGCATCGCCTGACCGTGCTCCGCTTCACGTCGCCTGAAACATCCTTAATCTTTCACGAAGGGAAAATACGCAGAATGACGAATAATATAATAGTTCAAAGCTCAAACCATCACCTTATCCAGCAACAGTCGATACAGAAATCCATACATCGAATAAAAGAGTTCAATTAGAAGGGAATACATAAATAGTCCATCGCCACACTGGCGAATTCATCAGAGTAGCAGCAGCTTCAAAACAGCTGCGGTAAGCGAAAGTACAACAAAATCTTCAAAAAGAAGCCTGAGCGTAGGAACGAGACGTCTACTCCTCCTCGTCATCGTAGTCGTAGTCGGGCTCACCTGCCAAATAAGTTTCAGTACAGTTTGTATTGGCCACTGGCTCCCACCCTATGCTTTGCTTTTGCTATGTGGTATTTGAGTGGATGCAAAAGATATAATCAAAGAGTCCTAGATATGACTGTGGTTTTCTATGTAAGTAGTAACCAATATTATAAATATAGTTCATCAAGTTTTAGCCCATCTCATCCACATATCCATCCCATCCCATCACCATCACACACATCTCACACACTCGCACTCAGTCGACAGGTCTAACTCCCTCTCGGAGCCTATTTCAGCGGGTCACAGCCGGAAGGGTAACACCAGGGGGAGAATAGAAGGACTCATCTCACTACTCCCAAGAAGCGTAGGTCAAGGGAAGGGCCATGTCGGCCGCAGACTATATATAGATTTATAACTCTGCAGAGCGTGTGCTCCCGTAACCACAAGATCACCATCATCAGCGGTGCCCCGCCTAGGATGATTCCGGCTGCTTTCTAACCGGTGCGATGCCACCCTACCACTTAGTACTGGGATATCTCGGAATACCACCGGCACACTGAGACTGTGAGACATAGTACCGAGCCCCCGAGGTCACTACGTTGTCTAAGGAGGGTGTGGGCCCAATGCCCGTACCTCCCGACACTATCCGCTAACAACCTAGTAGTAGAGGCACCGTCCTAGCTAGTCAGCCATCCGTCCCCCGCCCATACAGGGGCGAGCGGTGAGCACGTAGGTCCCAAGGTTCTGGTTCTCAAGAGATATCAGGTCTTAGGGGGATCGGACAGGATTATCTTCTCATAGGGACTCTAACAGCCCGTGCTACAACAACACCTCCTATCCGGGGCCACGCTCCACGAAGGCTCTCACCCTCGGGATCACCAGTTACCTCACAATGTATCCGCCACAGATACCTCACATAGGGATGCCCAGAACGCACCCCCCCGGCAAGACCGGCCCTCAAGGCTCATCGTAAAATCCTGTCTGATCGACTCAAACCCTCACCACATACCCAAGACACACGCAGCACTCTTCCCGAGTAAGGTGGCACCACGTGCCTTAACCATATACCGTACCATACTCTCCACCATGCATCACATCACAGATATAAGCGTAGCAGAAGTAAAGCATCATAAGTAAATAAGCATGCGTCTAGCCTATCAGCGGGTGTGCAGGAGTAAGGTTGCAACAAGGTAAAGGCTCATCAAGCAATTCTACCATGCAACCTATCATAGGTGATATTGCATAAAATAAAGGACATGCAACTAGTAAATATGCCATGCGTAATAGGATCTACGAGGTTGGGTGGGACGTTGCACCTGTGTAGTCGTCACTGAGCTCCTCCTCGTAGTTAAGGTCGTCCTCCTCAAGCGGCTCCTCCTCTGAAACGGAACGTAATAGTCGCGTTAGCGACTCCTATAGAATTAACACAAGGAATCAATGAAATCCAATAACTCCAAATGCAATCATACATAATCTTATGACGTAGAGCTCATTTTTATGAAAATTTGGACACTTGGTTCATATTTTTCAGAGTTCGTATGAATAAGTTATGAATTTCTGAAGTTTAATCTATTTTCTAAAAAAGAAAGAGGGTTGGTTAAATCATGACGCGACACGTGGCACGCCTGAATGGCTCAGGGCGAAATAGCAGATGACAGGTGGGTGCGGGAGGGTTTCCTATATGACACTCACCATTCATTGGACACTTTTGGAAAAATTTTGTTGGTTGTGATTTTTGGTGTTTGGATTTTTAGGGATGTTACAGTCCTACCCCCTTATGAGAATCTCGTCCTCGAGATTTTAAAAGTGCAACTTACTCTTCAAACAAGTAGGGGTAGAGTTTCTTCATCTCTGACTCTTTCTCCCAAGTTGCTTCCCATTCTGTGTGAGTGCTCCATTGAATCTTCAATATTGGTGTGCTGGTGTTTCTAGTTTCCTTGGTGGCTCTGTCCAGAATGCGAATGAGGTGCTCTTTGTACTCGAGTGTGTCCTGGATATCAAGTGCCTCTGTAGGTATTTGTTGCTCTGGTAGCTTAATACACTTGCGTATCTGTGATACATGGAACACTGGGTGCACACCCACTAGTTGCTCTGGTAACTGCACGTTGTAGGCAAGCTTGCCAATTCTGGCATAGATTCTGTATGGTCCCACATACCTTGGTGCTAGCTTTCCTTTCACATGGAATCTGACGGTACCCCGAAGCGGGGAGGCTTTGAGATAGACATAGTCCCCGACTTCAAATTCGAGGTCTCTACATCTCTTGTCAGCATAGCTCTTCTGTCGGCTCTGGGCAATCCTCAGATTCTCTCGCACTTGGGAAACTCCTTCTTCAGCCTCCTTAATGATGGCAGGGCCAAAGAATGATCTTTCTCCTACTTCTGACCACATCAGGGGTGTTCTCCATGATCTTCCATACATAGCCTCGAATGGTGATATCTTGAGACTAGCCTGGTAACTGTTGTTGTAGGAGAACTCAGCAAAGGGCAAACTCTTCTTCCAATCAGTCCCATATTTCAGAATGCAAGCTCAAAGCATATCTTCATGGATTTGATTTACTCTCTCTGTCTGACCATCTGTCTGAGGGTGATAAGCGGTACTGTAATCTAGCTTGCTTCCTATGGCCATATTCAAGGCCTTCTAAAACTTGGACGTATACTACGGTCCTTGATCAAATATTATGCTCGTCGGGGCCCCATGCAGCTTGACAATCTCTTTAACATACAGATCTGCCAAATGTCCAACTCAGGCATCGCTCTTGATGGCTAGAAAGTGAGCTACCTTAGTCAAACGATCGACTATCACCCATATAGCATCATGGCCTTTCAGGGTTCGAGGCAATCCCACGATGAAGTCCATAGATATGCTATCCCACTTCCATTCTGGTATTTCTACTGGCTTCAGCAGTCCTGTAGGCCTTTTGTGCTCGGCTTTGAAATGTTTGCAAATGTCACACCTAGCAACATGTCCTGTAATATCTGCCTTCATATTCTTCCACTAGAATCTCCTCTTCAAATTGGCATACATCTTGGTGCTTCCTGGGTGAATGCAATACTTGTAATCATGCCCTTCTGATAGGATCTCATTGCGTAAGGCTAGATCGGAGGGTACACAGATTCTGTCTTTGTACCAATAAGTGCCTTGTTCATCTTCACTGAACTCTGGGCACTTGCCCTGACTCATGAGCTCGTATGTCTCCCAGATCTCTGGGCAATGACACCGTGCTTCACGAATCCTGTCCATGAGGGTGTAGTGCACACAAAGCTCATTCAACAGGCCATGGGGTATCACCTCAAGCTATAACTCATCAATGTCCTCTTGCAACTCCTTGGCAGAGCTATGGTGAACAAGGCATGACAATGGCTCTTGCGGCTATGAGCGTCAGTGACTACATGAGCCTTTCCTAGGTGGTAAAGGATCTCCACGTCGTAGTCCTTAATCTACTCTATCCAACGATGTTGCCTCTTGTTCAGATCTTCCTGGGTGAAAAAGTACTTTAGGCTCTTATGATCGGTGTGGTCTCACACTTGTTCCCAATCAGGTAGTGCCTCCAAATCTTCAATGCATGGATCATAGCTGCAAGATCAAGATCATGAGTAGGGTAATGCTGTTCGTGCTCCTTAAGCTAACGGGAAGCATAGGCAATGACTTTCCCATTCTACATCAGAACACAACCAAGCCCATGGCGTGATGCATCGCAATAGACCACAAAATCCTGACGGATATCGAGAAAGGCTAGAACAGGCGTAGTGGTGAGCTTCTCCTTTAAGGTCTAGAAACTCTGTTCACACCGAGGCGTCCATTCAAACTCATTGGTCTTCTTCAGAAGGTTGGTCATGGGTCGAGCTATCTTAGAGAAGTTCTCAATGAATCGGCAATAATAACCAGCCAATCCTAAGAAACTTGTCACATCGGTCACATTCTGGGGTTGCTCCCACTCCTTCACTGCCTCAATCTTGGATGGATCGACAGCTACTCCATCAGCATTGAGTACGTGGCCTAGGAAAGCGACCTCTTCAAGCCAGAACTCACACTTGCTGAACTTGGTGTAGAGCTGATGCTCTCTCAACCTCTCCAACACTATCCTTAGATGTTATTCATGCGCTTCAGCGGTGGCAGAATAGACAAGAATGTCATCGATGAAGACCACCATGAACTTATCCAGCTTCTGCATGAACACTTTATTCATCATGTTCATAAAATAAGCTGGTGCGTTCATAAGACCGAAGGACACGATGGTATACTCATACTGCCCATATCTAGTGACAAACGCTATCTTAGGAATGTCCTCTTCTGTGATCTTCATCTGATGGTAGCCTGATCTGAGGTCAATCTTGGAGAAGTACTTGGCATTGTGCAGCTGGTCTAACAGGTCATCTATCCTTGGCAGGGGGTACTTGTTCTTGATGGTCACGGCATTCAGATTCCTATAATCAATACACATCCTTTGTGAACCATCCTTCTTCTTAACAAACAGAACATGAGATCCCCAGGGTGAAGCACTCGGCCTAATGAACCCTCTTTTGGACAACTCCTCAAGCTGTTTCTTAAGCTCCTCGAGCTTATCACACTACTAACTTCTACCCCTTGCACAATGACAAAAAATCATTGTAATATTTGCAATTCGGTTGCAAAAGCTACATGTTGCAACCAAATTGTGTTCATTGCCAATGGTTGCAAAAAGTCTCATTGCAATAAGTTATTGCAACCATTGCTAGTTTGGCATTGCAAGTGTTAGGTTTTCTTACAACCATAGATGTTCGTTGCCAGGCACTCATGATCGTGGCAATATAAGCACTTGCCACACACATCTTTGTGGCAAGAGATGGTACATGCAACGATCAATGTCGTAGCAATAGAGACACTTGCCATGAACAATGTCGTTGCAATAGTCTGTATTGCCATGCCAGAATTTTGTTGCCTAAAGTGTTATTGCCACAACCTCTATGCCGTGGCAAGTAAAACATTTGCCATGTAATTTTAATCATTGCGAGAGATCATATATATTTGTTGCCACGGTCATTTGTTTGTGGCCATAATATCTTTTGCCACGCAGTTGTTTTCATTGCAAGAGACCATATGTTATTGCCACGGTCAATGTGGCGTGGAAAAAGTATCATTTGCCACGTAATCTTATTCATTGCAAGAGTTATGTTATTGCCACGGTAGTCATGTCATGGCAATAGTGCCTATTGCCACGCAAATAATTTTATTGCCATATAATCCTTTTGCCATGCATAGCTACTCGTTAGGATAGATTGTATTGCAATGCTGGTCGCATTTGAATTATCATCATTGCAAAAAAAAACATATGTAAAGCAAGTACACTCACATATATTAATTATAACCAATCATTCAATAAGTTGACAAAACACAAATAGTAGCTAAAATCATAAACGAGTGTACATCTCACTCATCATTTCACAACTTTCTAAAACTTCCTAGCATCTATGCAGCACCTCGAGCTTTCCCTGGCAGCAACATGTCATCACCTCAGCTATGTCCTTGTTTGATTATGAGCCACCCACTCAAACCTTGTCCACCTACTGATCGAAGGAACAAGGTTGGGATATATTAGACAAAGGCTTACTAAGTCATGCACAAAATGTAAAGATACTTAGATAGAGCATGGTCATAATTAATAAGCAAAAGAAGAATTAATGAAAGCTATAGGCAGTGCTATCAATTTAACTAAGCACAAGTAGAACTAAAAATACAGAAAAAATATACATACAATCATTTTTGCTATCAATGTAGCTTAATTTTGAAGGCAGCGGCAGTACAATTGCTTACAAAAATCATAACTAGAGTTCTGGAAAACGAAAAATTATAATCTTTAATTTTATGGAAAGCCCATGAAATTATCTACATTTTTCTAATTATTTGTAAAATCAGATTCAACAGTTATCAAGGTCAAAAATAAAAAATGCCAACTGCGGTGCAGAGCAAGGTCAAAACCTGACAGGCTACATGTAAAATTCATAACTCCACATTCTCTAGGGAGAAAATCATGAACTTTCATCACAAAAAACATCTTTGAACCCTTTACAACCTTGGTATTATTGAGTGTCACAGAAAATGTAATTTACTACATGGAATAATTCACCCAATCAGTACTGCACAAGCTGTAGTTTCCAGCATGTATGATAAATGTATTTCTGACACTTCCTAGTTCTATATGGAAGGTCACATTTGATAAACTTTCAGCAATCGATGCAGGAGTGCATGGCATATCAGAGTTACTAACTAGCAGTGGTAAATGGAATTAACTCCTTAACTACTATTTACATATTTGGTGTACATGCAACCATTCTTGCATTAGACCTGTATTAAAGAACACGACAAAACAAGAATTATACCCAAATTATATATATTTCTCATGGCAAGGTAGTGTTAGTGCAGGTCTATCCAGAAAAGAGTCATGATAAAATGAGCACAATTTAGTTTCCAATCGGCCCATAACATATTGTAGTTGTTACCTTCTTTTTAGAATTTCTTGTTCTATTCATTAGCTGTTGCGGAGTGATGAATTTCCTTGGTGCTGCCATATTTTCAGTATTTTTTTTGAAAATATTTTTGCTAACATTAGTTGCAGATCTAGTGGAACGAGTATTAGGTGGTGCTGCATCTCTTTGTATGGTGACAACACTTCCTGGTTGAGTCTACAAGCAATGAATTGTTCAATCAAATTTAGCTAGAGTTTAAGGTAAATAGCTCAAGATTACTTGGAATATAATGCATCGATGGGATTACCTGCTGTAACGCATATTCATTATCATCATTTGCGCTTTCACCATTCTCATGGTGCTCTTGTGTGGTTGGTGCAATTTGTGTGTAGTCATTGTTTTCCCGTGTACTCTACACATGAAAGTATTGAGGTAAAAGATTAGGCATCAAAATGATGAGTTTATTAAAATGACAAGGATGAAAAAGTATTATGAAACATTACCTGATTCATAGTTCCATTTTTGTGGTGCGCTAGCATATTACGAACTTCTTGCTTTATTTCATTCTTAGCTTTTTGCAGTTCCTCTTGCATCTGTCTTCTAATTTCTTCTTTCTCCCTTTCCCTTTCTACGGCATCGTGTGCAATCTGTTCTTTCAGCTTCTCAATCTCTACTTCATAAGCAATTCTCTTCTCCTTGGCTGTAGCTTCAGCACGTGCATGTACTTCAAGGTTCTCTTTCATAAGATCTCTACAAGTTCGATACTTAGCCATGTATTCATGCCCGTGTACCTTGGATGATTTTATCTGTGTGGTTTCTTTGTAGCATGACTAGAAAATCATGTTCTCCTCAGCGGCCGAAAGAACTTGTCTATCAGGTTCTGACTCAATCTCAGCCATTTTCATGGCTGCGTTTTCCTAAATCAAGTAATAGCATTTATTAGAGTTACATTGCTTGACACAACCAGTAGCTATGAAAAAAGATTGATGAAAGATTTACCCACATATACTTGAAATGACGTAGAGTTTGACCATTTGCCGTGTTTTGTGTGAGTGGCCATCCAAAGAATATGATCACTTGGCTCTTCACCAGTTTCTTTGTCTCTCTATGGGATGCCAAATATAACTCAACACACAAGTATTGCATCATACAATAGAATGACTAGATTACTAGACATAATGATTACCATCTCAAAGCTACACTAGGAGAAGTTCATTGAACCCGACACATGCTGGGTATTTTGCTGCTGATGGTTGGAGGAGTTCTGGGTGCTAACCTTCTGCAGAATGAAAACAAGTGGTATGTAACAATGCAATGTTGGCTGATAAATTTTGTTTGACAAAGTAGATTTTACTTGAACTGACCTTGAATTCATCGGTTCCAAAATACAACACCAAGTAGTGCCACTCAAAAAGGTTTATTTTTTAGGTTTATTTTGGATTCTCTCACCATAATTATTATAAAGCTTGTATGTGGCACTGAAAGCTGCTCACCATCCTCTGTACCGCTCACTAGCAATTTTCCATATTATCTCTTTTCTTTTATCCTCAGTGGCAATGTCGATGAAGTTCCACGTGAGACGTTTTCAGTTAAAAAACAATCAAATTGTTTGCCATAATTAATTTATGTGTCACAAGAGTAGGAAAAAATAGTACACAACATATATCGGTATCTCTTCTGCAATTTCTTCTTTGACTTCTTCATTTATACCCTTCCAACTGTTTACTCCAATTAGTGGAGCCCAATTCCTTGTAGACAGTACAATCTCATCGATAAATGCACGGGTGTTCAATCCAATCGGACCTCCATGGTTTCCAAATTCGATTGGGAGTTTTTGAGTGCGTTCCTTAACTCTCTTGGTGGTTACTGCTAATCCTTTAACAATGCCACGACCTATTTTCTTGCGTTGATTGGAGCCATCTCCTTGCAAAAAGACAATAACAAACTTGAGTTTCTAGTTCTCAAATAAGATATGTGAACCCACTATTAAAAGTGTATGAATGATCACAAACCATTTTGCTCTTCCCTTTTCTTCGTTGCATGGCTTGGCCTATTTGAGGGTGGTGTCGCATTGCTTCCATTACTTTCATCATCTTCAAATATAATGCCACCACTGTCACGTTGCTCGACAAATGCCACTACACACAAAGGTAAAAGCTTTAGTTCTAAAAAAATTAGTAGTAACATAACGAATTGGTTCAGAAAGGAAATTAATTACCAATTTGTGGAATGTCCCCTTTCAGCTTTAAATATTCCTTGTAAGTCATTTTTGTGAAGGGCCTAGAACTAGCCTTCAAATCTGTTGGTCACCAAAGACATGTTAGATGAGGTGTACTTCATATAATGTGCTAAGATTCTAAACAATACGAATACATATGCAGAAACATAGATTGTATACTTTTGTATTTGTCCTTTGGCTGCTTCTTTAGCCACTCCATGTATGCATCAATGGGTTCAATAATAAACGGATGCTCCACTTCTTCCTGTTGCTACTGCCTTGGCCGCTTGAGGGGTGTTATGCTCACTTTCCGTGTTGTTTCTTCCTCTTGTGACAGTACTAATCTAATTTTCTTCTCCCTCTCATTGTCTTGTACCATAACCTCTACATGTTTGTTAAATTCAATGGCCTGAAGAGTAGCTACATCTCTTCCACATTGCTTCTTGAAGTATAAAAAGTCCCGGACAGCATACCCAAGCTGGTCCTTAATAGATGTCAACATTGTCATTCTTATATCAGCCCTATCTATTTTGAACATTACATACTCCATATCTGGAAGTCCCCTCTTGCAACGAACATAAAGAGTCCAGATATCACTCTTGTCACTGCATACATATGACAATGGTTGATAAACAAACATGTTAAAAAAAGGTGAAGCATTACCCTTTGGCAGATTTAAACTTAAGCAACAATAAACATGGTGATCTTGATAGCAACTCAAATGAACCAAAAGAAAGAAAGATTCAGTGAATCAGAAAAGTTTGAAATCTAAGGAAATTATAATTCAAGAAAATTTATGCTCGTGCTATTTTGTAGATAAAAAATGACAGGTGTCTCACTTGGCTACTCATCAAATGCTAAAATTCTTTTATACTACAAGGTTACAACAAAATCAAGGAAGGAACTGAATCACTAATTTGGCATATAAAAAAACTATAAGACTAATAGAGCAGGATCACTAATTTGGCAAGTTTCAGAACATAATAAGAAAATATATTACATTTACATGATACTCCATAACTGAAACGTACAAGAACCACAAGCAAGAGATCACACGCAATAGGCTGGATTGGAATTAGGAGGTTGCAGGCACACACAACAGGCTGGATCAAGAATAGGAGGTTGCAGGGAATCCTGCACCCGTTTGCATCCCTAACTAAAGCCCCAACAATCTACCTGGTGCTAACAAAACGAAATCTAATAAACTATATTTTTGATAACAGAAGTCAAAGCCAATAATCTACCTGGTGTTATATGGACGAGACAACCCACGTTCATCTTGTACATCGATGGTGGCTTCAACATATCGATCCGTGCTCAAGGCAGTGACGCCGTCAGTGCTGGCGCTAATGCCCTGAGGAAGGGGCGTCCTAGCTATAGGCAAAATCGGCGGCGTCCTAGACGGAGGCGATGTTAGCGGCATCGGGGAGGTCCTGGACGGAGGCGGAGCCATGGCGATCCCAGCGGCGGCAGTCTTGATCGTGATCTAATTTTGGGGAAGGGAGGTTATACTGTGTTGATATACTGTGCTGATATAGGCAGGTCTCGGGGACCGGGGGGGAGGTTATACTGTGCTGATATATCATGCTTTTCTTGTTTTTTGGTTTTCAAAGAAGTTTGGTACGTGGTAATTCTGAAAAATTTGGAGGGAATTAGGCGCGCGTTTTTTTGGGAGAGAAAATTTTGAGCCTTCGGTTGTGCCCTGACGCGCGCGATCTTATATGTAGTTGGTGGCCGAACCGTCTTCGATCTGCTGGCTCGGTCCGCAAGAAGCAGTCAGTATAAACTATGTATTTCTTCCCAGTTGTCACACAAGTACTCCATCGTGCGTTACCATGTATATACGTGTGTATATATGAAAAGGTTCCTTGCTTCTTGATTAGTACACATAATCCTGTGATCGAGCTAGCTAGGCGCACTTCAAGTTTATCTATATGGCAGTAGCTGTGGGTGTGCGCCAAGTTCGTATACTTCAGCTACATATACGCCACATAATTCGTAGAGGTCCTATTACATGGCCATGTGCTTAGCTACACTTCATATTCATTCGCATATGTGCGCAATGCATAATAGTGACAACCAATTTTCAGATTTCTCAAACGATCAAAACCATCATTCATGACCTAGTGCAACGCATTGACATCTATCTAGTCAAATGAAACACATTACATCTCAATGAAAGTTCCTCTGCCTCAGCAGAGCCGAGCTCCATAATGGGTATAAGCTCTCAAGCTCATGTAAACACATTATTTATAAGTACAATTAATGTGGTAGCAGGAGTAGTAATGCTCGGGGATGTTGTTCGCGGCCTTAGCCGATGCACACTAAGTTGTCACTCTAACAATGCGAAACGAAACAAGAAACAGCGAGAGTAGCAAAGTCGAAGTCCAGCGGAGGGTTACTTTCTCGTTTTGGGCCACAATGAGAATGCCGATGACGCAGAAGGTGCTGCGCGATGCAAAGGTCTTGGTAAAGGGAGGTTGGAGAGACCATCTCGTTGTTCTGGGAGGTCGAGCCAAGTGTAGTGGGCAAATGACTTGGCGCGCATCCAATACCTGGATAGATCGTGTTTCCTCACCAGGGCCATGTTTCCCCAGTAATAAAATTTCAGTGCAACATGTAAGTGTGTATAGCGATAGAAAGATTGTGACGCCCGTCTATATATATAGCCTTGTTTATCTCTCTAGTTGTAGGTTAGTTGTGTACAAGGTGTGTAGGATCATGGTGTGAGTGTGTGGTGTAGATGGGTTTCTATATAGGAACAAGTGCTACAACTGTATCTACATAAGAGATGTTTAAAAATGTAAGTACAAGTAGTAGTAGTTGGAATATTTAATTTAAAAAGTTAAAGATAAGAATTCAAATGATATAAATAAGTAGCAATCGAAGTAGTTGGGATATTCAATTCCAAAATGCACGAATCTTAAATTTAAATTTAAACAAAAATGAAGTTAGAATGAAATAAATACATTTAAAAAAATTCGATACATTTGGAATTCAATATAGTTGGAATGTTCAATTTAAAAAGTTGGACAAAAACTATAATAAAAAATTAGCATAGCAACGCAACAGCCAAGACAATTCCAGCGTTTTTGGAATGGCATATATTATACAAGATGTTTAATGCAATTCCGTTCTTTCAACATTTAAGCTACGCTTCATGTGTTTACAAATAGCAAGGTGGTACCATCGTTTGGCAACAGCCAACAAACCTCATTGCACTAAATGACCTGGGAACGACTCTCCAAAGCCCAGCCCAAAACTCATCAGTAACCTAGCGTGCACGATCTTCTACCTGTAGGCATCGTCTCTTCCTCTCTTTCCAAGACGTCGTGGCAGCCGCCTTTTCTTCTGGCGTCATCGCAGCCGCCTGTGTTCCTGTCACTGGTGCCGACCGCTCTACGCCATTGTTCCCTAGGCGTCGTCGTGGCCTCTCCCTGCAGCCGCTGGTGTCCCGTCCTTGTCGCCGGTGCCGTGTCGCCGGTGCCACTGGATCGTCGTCCGCCCTCACTGCTCTACACGATCTTGCCGACAGCTAGACACTCAGCCGGAAGCGACACGTCTACACGAGTCATTGAGTTCACACATCGATCAGGTGCTCCGGTTCAATCTACGTTTGACAAATTTCTCCTAAGTTCCTTTGTTAATCTTCATCCATCATCTACGGCAATTATATATTTATTAATCAATATTCCAATATGTTTACCTCCAAATTTTATTCCTGAGAGTGCATACGTGTAGTTAGGGCATTGTGTTATGAGAGTTGAGACTATTTAATTTTTAGGGAATAATCATTATATCAAGTTCTCAACTAGCTACTGTACTAAACTTTGATTTTAGCGTTGAATCTACTAGGTGAATATTGGATATTTGGAGGATGGTGCAAAGTAATATCATATTATAGCATTATTAGGGGAATGAAGTATAATAAGGATTTTAGGGGTCAAATATGAAAATAAAACCAATTGCTTGGGAACAGTAATAATATATATGTAGTTGTCGGTTACCTGGGAAAGGGGTACCCTAAGCCCTCGTTTAACTGGGCGGATCCCCGAAGTCAGCAACGCAAGCCCTCCAACGACATCCCTCAGTACCGCTCGGAAATCCATAAACTAAAGCACGCTGGACCGGCCCACGAACGGGCGTCGACAGCCCAAAGCCACAACCTGCTCGACGGACCACCGTACGGACCGAGACTGTACTCTCGAGGGTGCGACTCGGGCGACCCCTCGAGGACGGAACTCCGCTCGGGCGAACGGACTGGCCTCGAGGACGGAACTTCGCCCGTGCGAATGGGCAGCCCTCGAGTGTGGTAAAACCCTCGGCTACCTACTCCCAGTACGGATCCAGGCGCATTCAATGCATTTTACTTGCTCCCGCCTAACCGTATGGCCACAGTTATCGAAACAGCTGCGGGTATGGCAGTCAAATCCTGCTTTTACCGCCCATACCCTGGAATCCCGCGGATCGTACCTCACTGCCGCGCCATACCGAGCACTGTGCCCCGTCCGGCACCTCCTCAAGACGCATATTCCCCGCATATCCCGAGATTCAACCTTATCCGATGAGCCTCGACCCCCTTGACTCGAGCCCCTCGTCTCGACCCAAGGCCTCGACCGTGCCCCTCGACACCGTCATGCTGACCCTCGAGTGGGACTTCAACAACTTTGGTCAACACTTCAACAACTACTGACACGGCGAGGGCTTCCCATACCGACGTACGCCTCTACAGTGGCACCGACATGATCGGCATCAACGTCATATGTCACCAACCACGTGAGCCCCAAAAACATGTACTCCTGTGCCCCTCCTTCGCCTATAAAAGGAGGAGCCAGGACTTTAGCTACGGGAGAGATACGAGAGCCTCATACGCTAAGGCTTAGATCACAGAACAATACCGTGAGACAGTGTAGAGAGCTAAGCACCTGAAACGCTTGAGCTCAATCCCATACTTCTCACACCTGCTTGTATTCACCCCTGTACTAGCGCTTTGATGCAAGATAACACAAACTATCCTTCCCCCGCTGGACGTAGGGCCTTCTTTGCCCGAACCAGGATAAATCGTTGTGTCCTTCTTGCATCACCCACCGGATTAAGGGAGCATGCAATTACGAATTTACTCATTGGTGTTGGCCCCCGGGGTTGAAACACCGACAGTTGGCATGCCAGGTAGGGGTCCTGCGTGTTACCAACGATTTCCCACCATTCTTTCTGGATGGGCGACTCTGTTTCACCACTTCCTCGCGCTACGGTGATCTGGTTCAAGAGCCTGGAGTTCATGTCCCTCGGACAGGGCTATGACATGACCCTGCTCTCGATCAGTGACCCAAGCGGAGGTCGTAGTGTGCCCCCACGCTCAGGAAGGGGCACTCGCCGGTCTCGCCACCATGCTGCTGCAATCAGAAGGAGGCGTGATTAGCGCCGTCATCGCCATCAACCTGAGTCGAGATTGGTGCCCGCTGCATTCCCCTCACTCCTGACCGGTGATGAGGAGCCCCTTTTTGGGGCATTATCTGACCTGAGTTCAGGAGCAGAGGACGGACCGGCAGGGCTCCATGACAACCTCAACTTCACCTTCGCAATGCACTCATTGAGGGAACCCACCACAGCTCCCCCAATGTGTGCAACCCCCACTACATCAAGCTACTTCCACACGAGCTGTTCGAGCGTCGTCGACGGTTCCCATTCAGCCTCAACAATGCCGCAAAGGCGTTCTCGACCTTGACCCGTGCCAACAAGAGCACGATAGAGGACTGCCTAGGCACCCTCCTTCAAGCAATAACGGACGTGGGGATAGTCATGCCGGTCTCCATGGACTTGGGCTTCGCGAGAGCACCCGGTCCCCGGAGGTACACCGTCGGCACACTCTGACCGCAGCTGCAGGAGGAGGCGCGGGGATAATTCCCCGTCTTCTACTGTGGCGACCCCGAATCCAGCTCTGACCATCGGGACCCTACCCGTGAGTGTCTCCACATCGGCGGTGACGTTGCCTCCAGTGAGGACACTGTCGATCCGATGACCGATGCAGCTACCACTGCGGCGGGAGGGGCTCCCCCAGAGCAGAGGTTCAACAACCAGTCGCACCCCGAGAGGTGTGCCCCCGTCCTGACGAGCAGGAGGCACAGCTGGCACAAATTCGGGAGTTGCAAGCTAAACTCACCGACGGCCAGGAATGACTGCGCCAGCTCGAGCGAACCCTCGAGCAGGAGCGACGACCACCCGGTGGAAGAGCCCGAGCCAGGGCCCGAGAGTTCAATCGACAGATCAACGAGGGTGGGGCACCTGAACATCCCGTCAACCATTACCCTCAAGAAAGCCAGAATGTTATCACGGCAGCTATGCTTCTTCGCAATATGCCCGCGCCATCCAACTCGCAAGCTCGACCGGTACAACACGAGATCGAAGGTCTCCTCCAAGTTGCTGCTGTTCAGCAAGCCGACACCTCAGCCTCGAGGCATCGAGGGGCAGCTTCTGAACCACAGGATGAGCCCTCCTGGCCCGAAAGGGAGGGCTCAGTCGATTAAGAGGCGGCTCCCCGAGTGAAGAAGACACCAGCCCGAGATCGTATCATCGACAACCGCGCCCCGCGTGATGCGCGCCTCGATATCATCGAGAACCGCAAGCTCAAACACGGGGACGTCGAGGATCGAGGGTACAACACCCATCGTGGGGGACGTTACGACTGCGATGTAGACCGATGGGCCCCGGAGCCACCGGCCCTCGAGTTTTCAGCAGGACGATCCGCAACGCCCGGCTGCCCGATAAGTTTTGACCCCCCACGAGTGTCGTTAAGTACAACGGCAAAACCAAACCCGAGCTCCGGCTAGCCAATTTTCTACTGGCTTGTTAGGCAGGTGAAGCACATGACAATTGCACGATCATACATCACCTTCCCCTGTTCCTATCCGACACCGCGCGTAGGTGGCTCGAGGAGCTTCCCCCTGACCAGATTCATGACTGGGTCGACCTGGTCCGAATCTTCGAGGGGAACTTCAAGGGCACCTACGTGCATCCTGGAAACTCCTGGGAACTGTGCAATCAGAAACCAGGGGAGTCTCTGCGTGACTTCGCTTAGCATTTCTCCAAGCTCTGAACTAAACTCCCCCACATCTCTGACCATGACATGATTCTAGCGTTTGTTGTGGGTACGACCTGCAAGGACCTAGTTCACGAGTTGGGGCACAACCGCCCCAACACCATTGACGAGCTCATGGATGTGGTCGCCAACTACGCGGCTGGTGAGGAGGCGGTCGGAGCCTTCTTTCATGACAAAAAAGACAAGAGAAAGGCACCGATAGTCGATGCCAGGGGCTCGAACAACGGTTCGAAGAAGAACAACAACAAGAAGAAGAAGAATCAGCAAGGCAATTGTGAGGTTGCAGACGACGATCTCATCGCAGCAGCCAAACGCAAAAAACCTCGAGGTCCCCCCGAAGGGGCCATCTTCGACAAGATGCTCGAGGAGCCCTGCCCTTATCATAAGGACGGGGCAAAACACAAACTCAAGGACTGCCGCATGCTTCGAAAGCACTTTGAGTGACTGGGCGTCAAGAAGGGTGACGACAAGAGAGACCAGGACGGCAATGAGGGAGACAACGGGGAAGACGGAAAATTCCCCAAGTCTACGACTGCTACGTGATCTACGGAGGCCCCTCGACCCAGCTCGCGCCTTGACAGTGCAAGAGGGAGCGTGAGAAGTCTTCTCCGTCCGAATCGCGACACCCCACTACCTCGACTGGTCCGATGCACCCATCACGTTTGATCGGGATGACCATCCGGATCACGTCCCCAACCCCGAGGCCTATCCGCTCGTCATCGACCCAATCATCGTCAAGACCCACCTCTCGAAGGTCCTCATGGACGGTGGCAGCAGCATGAACATCATCTACCTCAAAACCCTTGACCTCATGGGGGTCAAGAGGTGCCAACTCTAGCCCAGCGCCGGGGGCTTCCATGGCTTCATACCAGGGAAGAAGGCTCTTCTCGTCGGCCGCATTGACCTTCCCATCTGCTTTGGCACCCCCGCCAACTTCAGGAAAGAAACCCTCACCTTCGAGGTGGTTGGGTTTCACGGAACCTATCACGCTATCATCGGCCAACCGGGCTACGCGCAATTCCTGGCGATCCCAAACTACACCTTCCTCAAGCTCAAGATGCCGGGACCCAGAGGCATCATCACCATCGGCTCCACCTACAAGCACGCGTATGACTGTGACATCGAATGCATCAAGTACGGAGAGGCCATTGAGCAAAACATGATGATAGCCTCGACCCTCGAGCGCCTCACTGCCGAGGTGCCCGAACCTTAGTGTCACACCGGCAGCTTCGAGCCGGTGCAAGACCCCAAGAAAATCCCCCTCGACCCGAGCTGCTCCGGCGAGAAGGTGCTGACGATCGGTGCCAACCTCGGGAGCAAATAGGAAGCAGTGCTCGTAGACTTTCTCTGCGCGAATGCTGATATGTTTGCATGGAGTCCTTCGGACATGCCAGGCATACGGAGGGAAGTCGCTGAGCATGCATTGGAGATCCAAGCCGGGTCTAGACTGGTGTAGCAATGCCTACGCCGCTTCGACAAGGAGAAGCATAGGATCATCGGCGAGGAGGTATACAGGCTTTTGGCGGCTGGATTCATCAAGGAGGTTCATCACCCCGAATGGTTTGCTAATCCCATGTTAGTTAAGAAAAAGAATGGAAAAATGTGAATGTGTGTTGACTATACTAGTTTAAACAAAGCGTGTCCCAAAGTTCCATTTCCTTTACCACGCATTGATCAGATTGTTGACTCTACCACGGGATGTGAAACCCTCTCATTCCTTGATGCTTATTCCGGCTACCACCAAATCAAGATGAAAGAGTCTGACCAGCTCGCGACTTCCTTCATCACACCTTTCGGCATGTACTGCTACATGACCATGCCCTTCGGCCTTTGAAACGCTGGGGCGACGTATCAGCGATGCATGCTCCATGTCTTCAGTGAACACATAGGCAACGTGGTCGAGGCCTATGTCGTGGTCAAATCCAAGAAAGTCGACTACCTCATCCATGACCTCAAAATCGCATTCGGATGCCTTCGAGCCAAGAATATAAAACTCAACCCTAAGAAATGTGTCTTTGGAGTGCCTCGGGGCATGCTCCTTGGATACATCGTCTCCCAGCACGGGATCGAGGCCAAACCCTAGAAGGTCACAGCCATCACACGAATGGGTCTGATTCAAGATCTCAAGGGCGTACAGAAGGTCACGAGCTGCCACGCTGCTCTCAATCATTTCATCTCACGATTGGGGGAAAAGGCCCTGCCCCTGTATCGCCTCTTGAAAAATCTGAACGCTTCGCATGGACCGCGGAGGCCGAGGAGGCCCTCAAAAACATCAAGGGCATGCTGACCTCTGCCCCGATCCTCGTCCCTCCTCGATTAGTGACGTCGACTGAACCGCCCGAGCCCCTCCTCCTCTACGTCGCCACGACCACTCAGGTGGTAAGCGCGGCCATAGTGGTCGAGAGGCAAGAGGAAAGGCACGCCTTGCCCGTCCAGTGGCCGGTCTACTTCATCAGTGAAGTGCTATCGGAAACCAAGATCCACTACCCACACGTGCAAAAGCTGCTCTACACCATCGTCCTTACGCGTCGCAAGCTCCAGCATTACTTCCTCAGCCACCCGGTTATCGTGGTGTCTTCTTTCCACTTGGGGAGATCATCCAAAACCGGGAGGCTGCTGGAAGAATTGCTAAGTGGTCGGTCGAGCTCATGGGCGAGACCATCACCTATGCACCACGGAAGGCCATCAAATCTTAGGTGCTGGCGGATTTCATCACTGAGTGGACCGACACTCAGTTGCTGCCAGTTCAAATTCAAGCCGAGCTGTGGATGATGTACTTCGACGGGTCACTAATGAAGACAGGAGCAGGCGCAGGCTTGCTCTTCATCTCACCCCTCAGAGTCCACATGCGCTACGTCATCCGCATATACTTTGCCACTTCTAATAACGTTGCGGAGTAGGAGGCTCTTATCAACGGGTTGCGTATTGCCCTCGAACTCGGGGTCCGACGCCTTGACGTTCGAGATGACTCGCAACTCATCATCGACCAAGTGATGAAGGCCTCGAGCTGTCACGATGCTAAGATGGAAGCCTACTGCAATGAGGTGCGCAAACTGGAAGACAAATTCCACAGCCTCGACTCAATCATATTGCTCGACGCTACAATGAAGCTGCGAATGAGCTTGCTAAGATCGCATCAACTCGAAGTACTATCCCTCCGGATGTATTCTCGAGAGACCTCTTTGAGCCCTCCGTTGACTTGGGCTCGGGGGTTGGCACCACACCCTCGAAACTCGACATCATGGCCTCGACCGAGGCCCCCTTGACCAGGGTCGAGGTCATGGAGATCGAGGGGACACCTCCTCCGTCAAGCCCACCTTCGGATTGGCGAGTCCCTTTCCTCGACTGCCTTGTTCGAGAGGAACTCCCGGAAGACCAGACCAAGGCTCACCGGATCGCGCGATGGGCCAAGTCCTACACCATCTACGGTGATGGCAGGGAACTCTACAGGCGAAGCCCATCAGGCATCCTCTAGCGCTGCATCACTATCGAAGAAGGCAGGAAGCTCCTCAAGGACATACACTCGGGGGCTTGCGGCCACCACGCAGCGCCGAGGACCCTCGTCAGCAATGCCTTCTAACAGGGTTTCTACTGGCCAACCATTGTTTTCGACGCCATCAACATTGTCCGCTCGTGCAAGGGGTGCCAATTCTACGCCAAGCAAACGCACCTCCCAGCTCACGCCTTACAGATGATCCTCGTCACCTGGCCGTTCGTGGTCTGGGGGCTCGACATCGTGGGGCCTCTCAAGAGGACCACCAAGGGGTACACGCACCTACTCGTTGCTGTCGACAAGTTTACCAAGTGGATCGAGGCCCGACCTATCGGCAACATCCGCTCCGAGCGGGCGGTCGAGTTCTTCACCAACATCATCTATCGCTTTGGGGTCCCGAACGTCATCATCACTGACAACGGCACACAGTTCACTGGCAAGAAGTTCTTGGATTTCTGTGATCGCCATCACATCTGTGTGAACTGGTTCACGGTTGCTCATCCTCGAACTAACGGCCAGGTTGAGCGCGCCAATGGCATGATTTTGTAGGGCCTCAAGCCGAGAATCTTCAACTGCCTTAACAAGCACGAAAAGAAATGGGCCACGGAGCTGCCTTCGGTCCTGTGGAGCTCAAGGACAACACCTAGTCGAGCCACGAGGTTCACACCATTCTTCTTGGTCTATGGGTCCGAGGCCGTCCTCCCTACTGATCTCGAGTATGGTTCCCCTCGACTAAAGGCCTACAACGAGCAAACCAACGAAGAAGCCCTCGCAAACACCGTTGACCAGCTCGAGGAGGCTTGAGACATGGCACTGATTCACTCCGTGAGGTATCAGCAGAAACTTCGACGCTACCACGACAAACATGTGTGCACGAGGGACTTCCAAGTTGGAGACCTCGTCCTACGTCGACGACAGACCAACAAGGGGCGTCAGAAGCTGACTCTACCATGGGAAGGTCTATACACCGTAGCTGAGGTGCTGAAGCCCAGAACGTACAAGCTGGTAGACAACAAGGGTGAAACCTTCACCAATGCATGGAACAACGAACAACTATGTCGTTTCTACCTCTAGGGCATCGATGCCCTTGTACATTCTCACATGTTTCGTACATTTTCGCATGACAAATATAAGAAGTACTTTCGATTATAAGTTCAAACTTATTATTATACATGCAAGAGGTAGCCTCGACCCTGTCTCGCCAGAGTCGAGCCTTCCTCGGGGGCTATGGGGGGGAACCCCCTAAGTTCCTAAGAAATATGAACGATTTTTCAAAAAATCGAGCGTCTCCTTTTGCTTCATAACTAAGTAGAAAACTCCTTGAACTCCCTCGAGGTCGATGAGGGCTGTCTGCCGGGAGCTCTCCTATGCCCCAGGGCTACGGTACCTCCACTCACTCCCCCCTCGAGGGATACGAACATGTGTCGAACGCTTAGTCAAAAAGCAAAGGTCAGATGATCGAAGCTCGAGCGTCTCTTCTTTCCTTCGCTTCGACGCGCTTCACAACTAAGAATAAAATGCCTCGAATTCCCTAAGGGTCGAGGGCTGTTGAGACGGGAGCTCTCCTACCCCTCTGGGCTACAGTACCTCCACTCGCTCCCCCCTCAAGGGATACGAGCACGCGTCAAACAGTTAGTCAAAAAAGCAAAATCTAGGCGAAAGAAAACAGAGAAGACTCAAACTTGAAATATCCAAATGCATCACGATAGATGCATAGATGTTTTAAAGGCCCTCGAGGCCATACTGAATATAAGTTACAAAAACTAACTTATTTACACGGGCACCTTCGCCTAGTTTTGCCCTACAGGCCCGCTCCGCCGTCTCTGTCGCCGTCCTCCTCGATAGCGTACCCATCATCTTCGAGGGGGAGGACTTCATCCTCGAACAGCTTCGCTAGCGCTTCCCTCGGCCTCTCAGCATCCTGGATCAGCCCACGGCACCGCTCCTCGTTCTCAGCATCGATCTTCGAGATGTCAGGGATGAAGCCTTGGGCAACAACGTCCATGTCGAAGACGAAGCCGGAGGAAACCACTGCCAGTGCACGCTTCACGCCGGTGTGGAGCGCCTCCCGCATGCGATCCCAAAGGGTGGCATCGAGGTGGTAGAGCCGGTCGACGAGTGCAGCCCCTGGGACATCTTCTTCAACCACCTCGATGGGCTCAACCTCCCAGGAGGTACAGAGCCTGTTGATGGCAACCCAGAACCTACCAAGAAGCGCCCCCTTCGCCATGAGGCTCTTCTATAGTGCCTTGGCGGCGGCTTGAGTGGAGAGCAGCTCAGACTCAAGGCCTAAAAGACAAAACAAGAGTTAAACAAGTCACATAGAAAGAAAAAGGGCAAAACCCACCAAGGAACTCACTGGCACAGCGGGTTTGGAGGGCGCTGTGGTCCTCCAGCATGGCGTTGCGCTCCTCCCAAGCCTCGTCTCGCTCCCACTGGGCCTCCTTGAAAGCCCGAGTCAAGTCGGTCTTCTCGCACCGGAGGGTCTCAAGGGCGCCACCAGCCAAGATGATGGCTTGCTCCTTTTCTCGAAGGGTAGCCTTCATCGCCTCAAGCTTGGCGTCCAGGCTATCAGCTCGACCCTTCTCCTCCTTGACCAAGGTAGAGAGGGTATCACGGGCCGTGGAGACCTGAGCCAGACTAGCCTCGAGTGAGCAGATACGCTCCATGGAGCCTCAGGCCTCCTCCGCGAGTAGCTTGACGTGCTCTTGAGCGCGAGCGCCATCACTCTTGGCCTCCTCTGCTTCGCCCTGGCTACGTTGACCTCCTCCTTGACCTGCCAGAGGTCCTCCTTGACTCAGGCAGCTTCACGTCGAGCTGCCTCAGTGTCCTCCTTTGCCTGGGCAGCCTCCTCCTTGGCCCTGGCGGCCTCCTCCCTAGCCCGCTTCACCTCCTTCTCGACCTCGGCCACCCTACTCTGCGTAGAACAGCTGGCCTCGAGTTGGCGAAGCACTTCCTCCCAGCTGTTATGCATTTCATGGAGGAAGTATGACTTGGAGTTGGAACACCTCCGTAAGTCCTAGAAACAGGAAATCAAGGGTTAAGGAGATCCATACGGGAAAATCCAAAAACCGTAGGTGATCCAAACGGGGACTTACCGCGAGACTGGTCAAGATCCCCAACGAGCTCGACACCCAACTTGAGGAAGTGCTGCAGCCATGCCCAGGACTGCTCCACACCCTCCCAGCGCTCGACCTCCACCGGGTCATCCATCTCAATCCTAGGAGCACTGGAGTCGCCGAGCTCTTGGAGCAAGACACGCTCCTTGCCCCAATGGAAGAAGAGCATCTTGACCTTGGTTCGCGCCAAGGACTCGATCTCCTCCGCCATGTCATGTGGGGTGCCATGGTGCTCCGCTACCTCGGCCGAGGTGGGGAACTCCGACGTGGCGCCGGTGCCCCCCCAGCCCGGGGTCGGACATCGACCTCCTCCTCAACGGGCCAGGAGCCCCCAACACGATGGTAGTCGCCATCTCCTCCGACCGCTTCACCTGCAGACTAGAAACTGCTAGCTCCTCTAACGGTGCGGCTGACGGCTGCGGTGGCTGGCTCAATGCTAGCTCAGGCGACTCCTGAGGCAGCGGAGGGGATGAGGTCGTCGCTTCCTCCAACGCCACATCCTGTGGCACCGACAGTCCACCATCGACACGTCTGCCGGCGGGCTTGGTGCCGAGGTCTCCTCCTCGAGCTATGTCAAGGGTTTCAGCGCTGCTTCTTGTAGCAGCTCATCGAGGGTGATCACGGACACCCACTGCTTTGGGAGTCCCGAGGTCTGCTCCCCCTCCATTGGCTTGGGCGGCTGCTGCACCGATAGGTCCGGCAGCATCACGTCCCCCAACGGCGTCTGCTGCTCTTGATAGTGCTGGGGCCGTTCCCCAGTCACCTCCTCCTCCTGCTGCTCCTGTGGCTCCTTCTCCTCCTGCTGCGTCCGCAGCAGATCCTGCTTCTGCTGAGCCTCCAACTCGTGTAGCCCTGTCGACCACAGCTTCCGCTCCCCCGTCGAAGGGGTAGGGGTGATGACCTCCTCACCCTCGAGGTCGATGGGGGCTACCTCCGTTCCCAGCTCATGGCCCTCGGGGACTCCCGCCTCGGGCATGAAAGCAGAGACCTCGGGCTGGCCCAGGTCAGGGGCTCCCAACGCCGGGGCTCTGCTCTCTGGCACCGGGCCGAGCTCGGGGACCACAGACGTCGACATGAGGGAGACGCTCCCCCTCCTGCGTCTTCCTCGGCTCAGAGGCACCGCCCATCATGGCCCCCGAGTCACTCGACCCTGCAGCAAGAGCAGAACCCGTCAGCCTACCGTGAGCCATAGCGGCTAAGGACAGCCACCTCGCCTCCCACGGTGCCAAGGGCCTCGACGTCGCACCTGTGGCCGAGGCCCCCATCCT
This sequence comes from Bothriochloa decipiens, assembly GCA_023333625.1. Classification (NCBI taxonomy): domain Eukaryota; kingdom Viridiplantae; phylum Streptophyta; class Magnoliopsida; order Poales; family Poaceae; genus Bothriochloa; species Bothriochloa decipiens. Next base: position 87,332 of record JALGXP010000095.1, read on the forward strand.
TGTGGCCGCATCCACTCTGAGCTGCTTAGCCAGCGCAAGGGTCGCCTCCTCAATGTGGCGCTTTAGCCTAGACAAAAAGCAGGATAGTAGAGAACTTAATGAACCGCAGAATGGGGAAGCAGAGAGAAGAGACTTAAATCAACAACACTTACCCAAAAGGGGATAGAGGCCTTTTGGGTCCCCCTCGAGCCACCAGCAGACCTCGAGGCCCAGTCGAGGCCGAGCTCTTCCCAGGGCTGGGGCTGCTAGGGGCTATCGGTGAGGTCGCCGTGCCTCCCTGCTCTGAAGAGGCCTCCTAGGCACGACCCTGCTCCACCCGCACCGATGACCGGGATCGGGTCTCCCGGGTCGAAGTGGGCGGGGTCCCACCACGAGCATGACAGCAGGAGGACGAACCCCCCTGAGTCAAGGGAGTGGTTGACCTTTCCCCTCACTGGTGCTCCAAGGCTGTAGTCGCAGGCTGAGGGGCGCATGGCTCCGATGCACCTTCCTGCACTGGAAGACGGTCAGTACGGGAGGGACCAGACAGAAGGGGCTCGAGACGTCCGGCCACCCCTTCAACATCATCATCGTCATCATCATCATCATCCATGTCTCCTTCATCCTCGAAGGGAGATTTCTCCTCCGGGAGCCCGTCGCGCCTCTGCTGCGCACGGCGCTTCTCGCGCTTTTCGCGCTCCCGGAGCTTCTTGCCCTTTTCCTTCCTCTCTTCATCCTTGTGCCTCTTTTCTTGCTGGGCATCGAAGTGTCTCACCAGATGATTGGGAGCATCCTCCCTCAACGGGGGCCTCAATCTCCGGTAGTCGATTCTCCCCTGCACGAAAACATTCGATCGCGAGGACAAGAGTAAGGAAAAAAGGGGACAAAACCTAAACGCAAAAGGCATGGGTCGAGGCACTCACCAGGTCGAGACACCCCTCCTCCGGCCGCATGGGGAGGCGGTTGACGTCCTCTGCCCTGAACAAACCTACAACCATCCCTTTCACCCGCACGACAATCTCCGCGATGGGTATCTCCTCGCTGGACATCTGGCACCTCTCGAGCACTTCGGGCACCACCGCTGGGAGCATCTCGTCCAACCGCAGCGGGCGCTCCATCAAGGGGAGCACCCGTCGACTGTGGAAGGCCAAGACCACCATGCCCGCCATCAGGCCCGCCTCTCAAATTGTCCTCATCGCGGCGGCGAGGGGTCGAAGTCAACATTGGAGATCCCCCGTTACATCGTGCGGCCAGTTAAATGGCCGCTTAGTGATGAGCCGCCCAGTGTATGATGGGAGGTACCATCCGTCATTGCAGAGGTAGAAACATTGCTCGTCCTACCGAGAGTGGTTGTACATCAACCCGGTGGGGATGTACTCACGCGGCACCTCCGACTTGCCTGTCTTCAACACAAAGTTGAGGCAGCCCGCTCTGACAATCTGCCTCACGCCTGACACACCAAAGAGGTGAACCACTCCCCCTTGTAGAGGTGGAGCCACAGCTCCCAATGGGGTGCCATCCCCAAGTAGCCCTCGCAAACAGCTGTGAAGATGGCGGCATTAGAGATGGCGTTGGGGGAGAAGTGTTGGAGCTTGACGCCATAAAAGTTCATCAGCCCCTGCATGAACTCGCTCGGGGGCGCTCCGAGCCCGTGCGAGTGGTACTTGAGGAAGCTCACCACGTAGCCCTCCGGCGGGTTTGGCTCAGGGTGGCTCTTCGGCTGCGCAATCCACTCCGACTGAGTTGAATCAATGACGGGCCAGAGGAGTCCTTCCCTCACCAACTTGTTCATCCTTTATCGCGTCACGGTCGACGGGCGCCAGGGCTCGGCAGGCTAGAAGATGGGGGGCCATGGCAGCAGTAGAGGCATGGATCTGTTCGATGGGTGCGGCGGTGGCGACGATGCGGATCTCCTCGGTGGACGGGCGACCAGGAAGGTTCCCAATCATGATTTTTTGCTCTAAGTTCCTACCCTCGTGCGCAGGAAAGCAGGGACTCAGGAGCACTAGCAGCGGTGAGGGCAATGTGGCAAAGGTAGGGGCGAACAGCGCCTGTCCCCTCTGGTCTTATACCCAGGAAGAGCAACGGGTGGAATCCGGTGGAAGAAAAAGGTAACTCCCCATAGTTAATGCGTTTACCTAACCGTTCCCCCTCAATTCTTAGCCAGATACTTGTGTCACGCCTCAGGCAATTAGCCATTGCCCAGGCCCACCATGATCTCCACCACCGCACCATTTAACCTTCCTCCTCAAAATACGCATTCGATGGTAAGAAAAACAAATGTTACTTATCAGAGGATTCCTCCAGGAGAAGGTAAAAAGGCTCTGGCCCCATAACAAGTCTCGAGGGAGCGAAGGCTGGCCCTCGACCAGGGTTCGACA
>JALGXP010000931.1:0-12866 GCA_023333625.1 Bothriochloa decipiens
TGAAGTTGCTGACGCCGATGGCCCTGGCCAGCCCTCGCCTGTGGCACTCCTCCATCTCCTCCCAAACCCCCTTCATGTCCATCTCCACCAGCTTTTCCTTTGCCAGCACCGGTGCCGCCGGTGCCCGGCCTCCTTCCGCCTCCGGCAGCCGCATGCTCACCGGAAAGTGGATCAGGTACAGGTCCACGTACTCCATCTGCAGATTCCTGAACGGCCTGGCAGCCATCAATTATGAGCAACTATCGAGGACCTTAAATACGAGCATGCAGATGGAATTGGCTCTCCAACGAAAGGAATCACCTGGTCAGCAGCCGGGGGACTCTTTGCAAAGGATAGCAAGTGTTCTAGCTTCTTGCAGGTGAAGTTGCTGACTCCAATGGCCCTCGCAAGCCCTCGCCTGTGGCACTCCTCCATCTCCTCCCACACCCCCTTCATGTCCATCTCCACGAGGTCCTCCTTCACCACCGCCAGGCCTCCTTCCACCACCGGCGGCCGCATGCTCACCGGGAAGTGAATGAGATAAGATCCACGTACTCCATCTGCAGATTCGTGACAAATTGAACCATATGCAGCATGCGCAAAGAGATCAATTCACCGACAAGAACCAAACCAACCAAATAGCTAGACTGGTGACGAGCTGTATGTTTTCCAATGCAAGAACCAACCGGAGTGACTTGTGGAGCGCCGGCAGAACACGGCCGGGGTGGGCGTCGGTGATGGCGAGCTTTGTCGTGATGTAGAGGTCGTCGCGAGAGGCGACAATCCCGTCACGGACGGCGTGGAGGACGGCGTCCCCGAGCGCGGCCTCCGTGTTGTACGCCGACGCCGTGTCGAAGTGGCGGTACCCAGCGTTGAGAGCGCTGAGGACGGCCTCCGTCACGCCGGCGAGGCCCTCGGCCTGGCCCAGAGTTGCCGACGCCGTGCCGAAGCCGATGCGCGGCATCGGCTTGCCCAAACTAAGAGGTACCAGGGGCACACCTCTCCTCGCATCCGAAACACAAGACGACGACGACGCCATGGCTAGCTAGCTAGCGTGTACTACTTCCGTGTGACTGTGTGAGAAGAGCCACACGCGGATGTGATGTGAGCTCGATCGGCCAAGCCGTCTTTTAAGCTGAATCACGTCTGTTACGTGGGCGGATGCAACAAAAAAAATATATACAATTCGACTCTTCTACCAATTCGGTCAAGGATCACAAAATTTACAGCATAAGGATCTGTTTGGAATGAAAGAATAGAAAATACAGGAATGTGAGGAAACGTAGGAATGGAGAACACGCATGAATGGAAGAAGGGACAAAACCACAGGAATCAAACACAGAGGAATGAAAATTTTTTGCTGTTTGAAACGCAGAAATTAAAAACACAAAAAAAATATGTTTAAACTAAATAAGGGTCTGTTCAGAACAAAGGAGTTCAAAGTAGAGGAATGGAAAAAAACATAAAAATATGGTACGATGAAAAGCAAAAAAGCTATGGGATTTTAAAACACAGGTTTAAAACATTTGTGTTGTTTACCATAGCAGGAATAATGAGATTTAGACAAATATGATTACAGACTATATATTTACATCAAATTAATATGAGCAACAAGCCAACAATTTAAGCTGAGATAATTATTGCAATCCTATGTTAACTAGTGTATATTTTTTATTAGTACTACTGTAGATCATTTTTTTATTAGCACTGTCTTACATGTGGGGCCACTGGTCCATGGACGCATACCATGGTTGAGTGGAATGGAACAGATCAAAAGGAAGGCAGCAACCTTCGTCTGCTCCTAGTCCACTCGTTCTCCCCGCATGCTTATCTCAATCTCTCTCTCTCTCCAGAAGCAGAGTCAGATGTGGCTGGGGCTCGAGCTCTCCGCCCAAGTGACGCGGTCTGGCCGCGGCGGAGCAGCGAGGCACGGCCAGAGGAGGTCGCGAGCGGAGCTGCGTAACCAGGTGCTAAAATTCCAATGTTTTGGTGAAGGTAAGAATCCTTTCCGGAGGAACGGGATGCACGAATCCTGTGTTCCAAACGGTGTATGACGTCAGCGAAACATAGGAATACCATTCCTCTAAAATTCCTTTGGAATTCCTCTAATCCAAACGGGGTCTAATTTGCTATACACATGCATATCTTTGCCAAGTGTCTTTCTTTATCGAGTGTCGTGCCTGATATTTAGCAGTTGACAATGTTGGCACTCAGTAAAGGCCTGGTTCCATTAGTGTGCACCAAATAATATTATATAAATCCCAAATTTAAATATTAAGTTGTAAGCTTCCACATATGATAATATTTACATTAACATTGTGCTGATAATTTAAATGAGGCATGAAAGAGAATATAAAACTTATAATGCTATTTTGTCTAACTTTTTAAGCCGACGCTTTCTCTAAGATATTAAATACGATTGTCTCTATTATAAAAAGATAGAAGCAATGTCTTCGCTTTTCTTCATAAGTAAACAATTCTTAAAAATGCAATTGAAATCACATGAGATCCTGATGATATAGAATCATAGTTTGTAGAATCATAGGAGGTAGTCTCCTACCGTTATAGAATAGGAACCAGGAAACTCTATGGGAGAAACAAGTGGGATATGCATTAATTGCTTTAATTGTGATGAGCTAACTACTATACGAGTGTGCTAAGAAAAGAATAACAGACTATTGTTAATCTTGCATTAATCTTGCACTAACTGTGTGAGAGGAGCCACTTGGATGTTATGTGTGAGCTCATTGATCAATCTGCCTTTTTAATGTGGGCAAACTGTTGTCAATAAAATGTGGGCAAATCTCTGAATCACGCATGTTACATGAGCAGGTGTATCTTGTATGTCTATGTCCATTCTTCTATACTTTATATAGTCGTAAAAACCGTAGTTTTCCGAGAAACGGGCACACAGCAACAGAGACGTGTGTGGTTCTTCTTTTATCTTTGACAAATGCATCCAGTTAAATTTATGTAGAAAGACATCTCTTTCTCATCAGATTGCAGCCAACTAATATCTTTTCTCAACTCTGATGACTATACTCAGCTTCTTGACTACAGAATACAGCCTTTCACCAAGACTAGACGTTGCCGTATGTCTGGGACTTTGCTGTGTGCAATTTATCGGGACACTCGGCAAAATCATATTTTACCGTGTGTCGCACACGGTAAAATGTTGCACACGACAAAGGTGGCTTTGCCGAGTGTCAGGTACTCGGCAATGCCTGGCACTCGGCAAAGCTCCCACTCGGCAAAAAGGTGGCCGACCGGTCACGACGGCCACCTGCCGTTAGATTTTGCCGAGTACCAGCCGTTAGGCACTTGGCAAATTTTTTTATTTTTTTAAAACCATATTTTACCATGTGTCTTGGTCTAGCACCTTTAAGAACTTCGTCGACAGACAACATGCTAGGCTTTACAAGATCAATAGGGATCTTAACAATGTGGCTAACAACCTAGCTAGGCAAGCTCTTCATGATGAACATCTAATAGAATCAGATGTGCAATTGTATGCCATTACAATGGCCATGAGCATCTGTGCCCCATCAGGGACCCTTGTAACCCTAAACACTGTAAGTGTTCATGCAGCCATATGCTACTAATATATTGTGCTTTGTTATCAAAATAATTATGTAGAAAGACCGTGAATGCATTAAGGTGCGCGCACACATTGTGAAAAATTCAAAAACATACTTTCAGTCATGGACGTGGGGAAAGCAGCAGCGAGCGAGTGGGCGCGAAGCGCGCCTCCTAGGCCCACGCCCGCCTAGAACACTCCCCTCTACCCTATCTGATTTTCCCTTTCAACACAAAAAGAGGTAGGTCGATTCATCCAAAACAGAGGCACAACGGGGACGTTTTTGGAATTTTTTTCTTTTTTCAATCTTGGATGGACACATGCATCCGAACTAAATTTCTTTAGAAAAAAGACCTCTTGTCTGATGCCTGATGGTAGCCTTCCAATCCCCTTACAAACATTTCGTTATTGGGTTTAATGTCGTACACATGTTTCTAAAGTCTTGGATAAGACATACACACCCAGACCCAGATATCTAAAATAATACATAACTGACGAATCTATATATCTTATCATTTTAATTCCTACTACCTTCTATCTCATGTAAGTAATCCAATTATAATATCTATATGTTTGCCCACGTCAGTAACCCATATCACCCATTAACATATATTTATTATTTATCCTCATTAGTATGCCACATCATCCACTAAAATTGTACATCATCCACTAACATATGTTTATTTATACTCATTAATATGCTACATCATCCACTAAAATTTAATTTAATTATGATAATTTATTCCTTCATGCAAGTAAATATAAAGTCGTCTAACTCTAATCATTTGTGGTTCCGATAGGCTCGAACATATACATTCTTTATGAATCCAATCCGAATTAGCCCTACTTCCCGGCTTCGTCAGCCTAGCCGTGGCAGTCAACAGTTCACTTGCCATTGGAAGGTGTTATAGTGGAAAGAATTGAAAGTAACAAGAGAATAGAGCTCTAGACCAAGTTTTCATTCATCTTTGTCATTTATATATATACACCTTGCGACATCAATCCATGGAGGTTACGTGAGTCATAAACCAGCCATAAGATGTCATTTAACCTTAGGTTACAAAGATGATATAAGGGTGAGATTAATAGAGATTAATATTTATAACACTCTCTCTTGATCGAATCCTTTCTTGAGATCCATGAATATCTTCTAAAAATCCTGTGAGGAAAAGGAAGAAATATATATGGATATGCTACTAAAAGGTCCTTTAAACCCTATTGGAAAAATAAGGAGAAAGTATAGCATTTTATGATTACTGCCTCATTGTAAACTATTATGAGAAAACTTTTTAGGAGAAAACTCAACATAGTTTAGAGGTCAATTTATGTCTTTGATATTCCTTCTAAAAACCCTTGTGGGAGAAAAATGAGGAATATGACATATGCTTATGTTATTATCGTCTCATTAAAAACTTTCATTGAGAAACCTTGAGAAGAAAACTCATGAAAGAAAGTGTGATATGATGTGTTAGACACAACAATATCTAGAAGATTTCTCCCCTTGAACCTTGCAAATCCCCAAGTCGACGCATACCGATTCCTTTGACACATTTTTCAAATGAAGAAGCTGGTAGCGACTTAGTGAATAAATCAGCAAGGTTATCACATGATTTGGTGGGCAAGATATTGATTTCTCTCTCTTGTTGTAATTCATGAGGATAGAACAATTTAGGAGAAATATGCTTGGTAATATTGCTTTTGATATATCCTTTATCCATGTGTGCAACACAAGCTGCATTATCTTCGTAGATAATGGTTGGTGAATCAATGACACCAATACCACAAGACAGTTGTATGTGGTTGATCATTCTGTGAAGGCATACACATTCTCATGAAGCCTCATATAGTTCAACTATCTCAGAATGATTTGTAGATGTAGTCACCAAAGTTTGTTTGGATGATTTCCATGAAATGGTTGTTTCGTTGTGTAAAAACACAAACCTTGTTTGTGATCTGCCATTATGGGGATCGGATAAATATCATGCATCGGTGTATCCAATAATGTTAGAATTTGGACCTCTTTTGTAGAAAAGTCCAAGATCTCTCGTGCCATTTAAATATCTGAGGATACCTTTTATATATATATATCTGAATCGAGTGACTCATAAAGATATGCAGTCACTACGTCCATCAACTGCATAGATAGACGATTTTGTACAGCCACAGATATAAGATATCAAAATATTATTCCACTCATAATTGGAGAATATGTTTCATTGAAATCAATGTCTGGTCTCTGCGTAAACCCTTGTGCTATAAGCCTCGCTTTGTATCTCACCATTTCATTATTCTCATACCATTTCTAGATAAAAACCCATTTGAATCCCATAGGGAAAACTTTTGGAGGTGTAAGCATTTTTTAAGAGAATACCTTCCTTTTTGAAAGCGAAACAATTTATGCTTGGATTGCCTCTTTCCAAGGATTCCAGTCCAAGCTCGATTTGAACTCTGCCACGGTCTTAGGATCTGGATTGTTTTGGATGAGTTTTGCGATCATTGCGTAAAATCAATGTCGACAATTGTAGTCTTTCGATCATATGATTCCCAGACTCGAGATAATTTATGAAAATTTTCTGTACCCTTTCAAATGCATCATCATTTCCCAAAATGGTTGCATCAGGGTATTTCGATGTCCCAACATCAGTAATTGAGTGCACTGTTGATGTGGGATGTGAAGGTTGAACCTCCATAGGGTGTTTCTCAACATGATTTTGAGTTGCATTTAGTATTTTGGAAGATTTCGTCTTCCTTTTCTTTTTCTTGCTAGGAGCTGCATCCGTTGGAATTGTCGTACATCTCCCCCTCTTACGAGGGAGTTGAGTAGTTTTATTTGGTACCTCTACTCTTGCAGGCACATTTCTTGCGGGATTATAGGATTTGGTAACACCTTATAATCAGTAAATGCATCTATTGCGTTATTTGCAATGTGTTGCAAATTGATTATCTTCTGAACTTGAAGTTCAGATTCTGAAGTACGTAGATCATGGTTGAAAATGGCTATGGCATCCTAGTTAATTTCCTGGCATTGTTTATGTGGTATAGTGTCTCCCCCCAATGTCGGGAAGTGATCTTCATCAAAGATACAATCAGCTTATCGGGGCGTAAATAGATCCCCTGTAAGAGGCTCTAAATATTTTATAATAGACGGTGACTGATATCCCACGTAGATTCCCAATTTTGTGTGGGGGCCCATAGTTGTACGCTGCGATGGTGAGATCGGTATGTATGTAGCGCAACCGAATTTTCGCAAATGGAAAATGCTTGGAGGATTTCTACGTACTAGTTGCAGCGGGGAGGTGCAACGACGTCGTTGACGTGTTCCGGCGATGCTGGTGATGGAGGTGGTGCAGTAGGCGTTGGATCAACGATGGCGTATGCCATGAGATGCGATGGGGCAGACATGCGTGCTGCCATCGTCGATGGTGGAGTTCGTGGTGGAGGAGGCGTTGGCGTCCTTGCCACAGCGTCGATGTCCGGGTGCATGGGGCACACCTCGTGTGGTGGACACGAGGCGTAGCCATGCACAGGACATGGTGCCGGTGCCGGCAATGGAGATGTTGGCCCTGGACTTTGCGGCGCAGCCGCTTTCGGGATTGCCTTTTCCATGCGGACATCATGTGGTTGATTCCCGAGGAGGAATGAAATCATGCGAAGGAGATCACGTTGAACTATAGGATGGGTAAGATCTAGCTCACACAGAAGTGCATGGTGCAATTGTAGCATCACGACTTGAAGAATCAGATAGGCTAAAGGCATAGGAAGGGGTGGCATTCTACCTTGATCAAAGGAGCGCAGAGAGCAAGTGCCGATAACGTATTATAGTGGAAAGAATTGCAAGTAACAAGAGAATAGACCTCAAGACCAAGTTTTTATTCATCTTTGTCATCTATATATATATACCTTGTGACATCAATCCCATGGAGACTATGTGAGTCATAAACTAATCATAAAGTGTCATTTAACCTTAGGTTAAAAAGATGACATAAGGGTGAGATTAATATTTGTAACAGAAGGGTTGCTTTTCATTTCAACAGAAGACTATTTATAGTTTTTTTTTTTACTTTCTTTCCTTTATCTGAACGAAGCAAGAGCACCCGATCAATTAAGGAAGCAAAGTTAAAAGGCAGTATATCGCAACTGCTACGCTAATTGATATCCTCCACAGTACGAAAAGCAAATAATGCTCAATTACAGCATTTTGCCACCCACTTGTTACTGGCAAGCCATTCGATGATCCCACTATCTGTATTGAATGCAACGGCAGTAAAAAAAAAACTGCCCAATTGAAGTGAAAATAAAAGAACGATGGATCCTAACAGTTGTACAAGCATACTAATGCTATTCATCGTCGCTGCTCTCGACACAGACAACATCTTTGTCGTTCTTGGGCCTCCGCTTAGCATCAGATTCATTGCCAGCTCCTGGATCGGCGATATGGGACCGCATCAGCTCAATTATCCTGCTGCCATACTTCTCGGTCTTAACCTTCCCAATGACCTTCTCTAGCTGGTTAGGATTTAGATTGGAATGCACATCATGTTATGTTAGGTCTAAAAGATTGTTCGCTTGCAATGCAAGGAGATGACAAACACCTCACCTCGGCCTCAGTGGTTGGCTTCTGGCAGCTCAGGAGCGAAATCTGCTGAGTGGACAGAACTGCATGGGGAAATATGCTTATGCCCCCGGTACTAGAGGACGACAGCACCCTGCGCAGTTCATCAAGTTTAGCTTCCAGATCGCTCATTCGGCTACGTTTTGTGCCTTTGGAGGTATCACCGCCTCCGGCTCTAGCTTGAGAACCCAAAACAGCAATCTCAAGCTTCACTGGTCTCTTCCCTACATTGCAAAGACCAACGAGTCCATCAGCGGTTGGCAGTAATATCTTATTACAAGTATGATCCAGTATTTTTACCTTCCAGTGTTGGCTTCCACAATGGTCCTAATGTAACATATGCATTGGTCGAATATGCTGTATGTTGAAATTCTTCTTTCTGAAAGTGCAAGAAACAATCTTACCTTAGCAATATTGTATAATAAGGTGATCAAACAACAAGATACGCCAAAAAATTCACTTGGTACTACTTGCAGCATGCACATACCAAAACACGGTCAACTATAAGCTGTACTATCAATTGCTCAATTTCTTCTTTTTTAAGATCAACAGCTTGATTCGAGCGGCCTGCTTTAACATATGCAATTTACATTAGGACACTGAACAGACTTCTTGATGATGACATAAGACCTAATAGGCACAACATACTCCTGAAAGATTTTCTAGAGGACATAATGTACCTAAACCTTTCCACTTCACCTTGAACTTATCCACCAGCTGCAACAGTGTAGCTCTTTGGTCATTAAGTTGCAAGTCGTGTAGAAGTGAAACTAGAATTTTAGTATGGCCTGAACAATAGTCACAGAAATCAATGTGGGAATATGAACAAAAAGAATAGATGAAAAATTCAAATTATAGTCCATTAAATGTAATTTCTGACTTAAGGCAAAATTATCATACACGTGGCATCTATATCCTTGAGCTCAATACTAGAAGCACAATTGTCACACATTCCTGCAAAAAGAAATTCTGTAAATATTGACAGCTAAATGTTTAGCTCCTGAGAAATATAAAGTATCATGAAAATACCATTGCAGTCCTGCAGGGCCTCTCCAAAATGCTGAAAGAAAGCACTACGTCGGCAACTCTTAGACTGGGAAAACAAAAACCTTGCCATCACATTATACAGAAAAAAAAAACACTACAGAAACAACTTAATCCATTGTTTCTTAAACACAAAGTGTGCTTGAAGCACTTCTGCTATTTGACATTATTTAGGCCATTTTCGGAGATACACATCCAAATTGGTAGAATCCCACCTCTGGCAAGCTTTAAAAAGACTCGGCCAAGTGGGGAAAGACCGGCCCCACAATATTTTACTAAGAAGAGCTCAACCAAAGCCTAGCTGGGTGTGGGGATGCTGTGTCCTATGGTTTGAGGCCCAATCCACTACCAGACCCTTGCCCGAGGGCCCCCTTATACATGGGGATACTGCCTCCTATGGTTCACCCATGCTGACTAGGGGAACCATAGAATGACCTTTCTTTAGCCCAGCCTAAGATTTGCTCCCACGAGGATTCAAACCAGGACCTGTGATGCTACTATTGTCACTGCAACAACTAGGCTACAGCCTCCTCACCTCCGACAAGATCTACAGTATGTCTATGCTACTGAAGGCCTGTGACAATAGTTATTCCATCCACTACTTTTTACTTGATGCCTTTTATCTGTACAAACAGTGAGGATATGGGATAGGTAATTTCTGTTGTGGAAATCCTACATTCATCAAGAGAAAGTATATTGTAGAACTTCACAATTTTGTTTTCCACTATATGACCAACTAACAACTATTGTCCTATTTTATGTTGAGAGATTGTATTCCTGAGAACCACTGAGCCTTCTGTTGTTTACCATGGTTTCTATGCTATCTAGCAAACTCGCACAATTTGAAATGGTTAGTCAACATTTCATGCTGTTCGAAGAACAATTTCTGAAAGGTAGGTTGATCCACTACATGTTTGTGCCACTTCAGTGACAGCAACCTGTAGCAGTTTTGTATGATCACTATCCAGATAGGTAGCCCCACTGGTATTATTGTGGTATGAGATTGAATGAAAGGCTTGATTATACAGTTGTTTGTAACAAAGAAACTGACATAAATAAATTTTTATGTTCAAATAACTTGAAAGGCTATGCTGTTGTTTAAAAAAAGAACTTGAAAAAGTAATCAAATAGAAGATGACCTTATACTAATTCAGTAGACACTAAAGATTTGCCATAGTATTTCTGAGGAACATGGGAGCTTACCTGACAGTATCGCACAATGTCATATAAATTTTGAAGACCACAGTTTTCATAGAAGACCATTGAACTCTGTTCATCAAAAAAAAAAGCACATACAGTGATGAAAACTAGACTTACACTGAGAGAAAAGCAAAAAAATTAGTCTTGCCTGCCGTGGAACATCACCAGGTCGATAATACAAAACACACTCTGAAGGTAATCCATCCCGCCCTGCCCGACCACTTTCCTGAAGTCGGAAAGTTTTATTAGAAGGGATATTTGGCTGTGTAACTAGCAAGATGTGACATTAACAAACCTGGTAGTATGTCTCCATAGACTTGCTAAGGCTATGATGAATCACAAATCTAACTACAAAAGAAAAAGATTTCTTAGAACTTAATAGAGAACAAAGCAATTATAAATACTGAAACCATTACTCATGTGATAGCAGAAATTAGATGTTACTGCCTCATCGGTCTCTACCAGTTCGAGGGAAATGCTTATTGACATAAAAATCAATATTGACATGATGAGCTGACATTCTAATATCCTAGAATGAGCACATTTTACATGGAATGGCTAAAACATTCTCAACTAAACAATAACAGAGACTATGACACAGTATTACGTGAGTAAGGGCCGGAATAACAAGTACACATGGATACAGTGGTAAATTATTGGCATAGTATTTCCCATGTATGGAAACTAGAAGACCAGCATCCTTCAGTTTGCTGAGCAGTAACAAGGTGATTTCTGGAAAACGCAGGGCAATTCATTTTCGTCCTCACTCCCATTTCTGTTTCTAATTTCTTTGGGAGTCATGCACACAAGTAGTGTTACCAATAAAATGTGAAATTAGGGCCTATTTGGATACATGAGCGAATTACTAGTTAGCTAAAAATTAGCCCTAGTACATCCAAACAGGAGAGCTAATAGGTGGGCTAGTTTAAGCCAAGTCTCCAACTAGTTGTTATCTAATTTTTGGCCCCAACTAGTTACTAGCTATGTGTATCCAAACAGGCCCTGAATCTGGTTTAAGAATCATGGTACTGTTTCCACTATACTGTATAACTTAATTATACAATTCTGACAACAAGCAATCATAATGATCGAACTCTGAGATTGAACACACCATCTGGTTTGTTGATTCCCATTCCAAACGCCACCTATATAGTCCACCACACACACACACAAAAACTCTTATTAGAGACAGTAGAACAGAACCACCACCCACCCACCCAGAGAGATATAAGGAGCACATACTGTTCCAACGATGACCTGCGATTGACCTTTGCTCCAGCTGTTCAAAAGATAATGTGGATTACCTCAGTACCAAATCATGGCATTGATGACAGTGACTTTTTTTTAAAGACTCCCTGAAGTGCTTCTGACATTTTGGATTCCATGCAATCATAATTTCTAATATTTGACCATGAATATATTATAAATTCTAAAGGCCTAAACCAAAGAGCAATTGACAGAAAATCTTCATATCTGTGTAAATAAATGAGAGCAGGCATATGATCATGCAATCTTTCTTTTACTTAGATTGGAATCTGATGAGTAGTACTATTTACAATAAAAAATATATTCTTGCTATGTAGATTGTACTATGGAAGACAAAATCTAAAAGGAGTTTCATGTAGCAGGGATGATAAAAAGGCATTACAGCAGTTTGGGGGTTGCAATGAAGGTGGTTGGCTACAGAAGGTGACTACTGTGACACTATTATGTAAATTAGGCCTTCTAACGCTTCCCTAAGCATTTTGTTTTTCTTCTTGGAGATGGAGCTACGTCCTTTGGTCGAACCCCATGCATCCCCGCCGACTTTCACAAAGAGTATCTTGTCAGATTTGTCATTTGGAGTTCCTGTTCGAATCCATGTCTTCCCTGGGGATTAACTGACCACAAGAAAGCGCTCACTCCTTTCCATATTAAGGATGTCAGTCGTATTAAGGGAAGAGAGAAGAAGGAGGGGAACAGACTAGAAAAAGGCATGCTAGCACTGCAATACAAGCATGTGCAGTGTCTGAACAAATAAACTAGTGGACGAAGGATGAAGACTTGAAGAGGGTGTTAATTATATGGCCCAGGCCCATGAGGCTCTCTTATCTCTCCATATATAGTCATCTCCACTTGTGGAGTGGTTATCTTCTCACTTCTCAGATCCCCAACTTCTACCAAAAAAAAAAGCTTATGTTTCCTTCACTAAGCTTTTGGCTCAGCCAGTCCAAGTATACACCATTTAAAAGGTGACAATAGGCCCTTCCATTTTACTACTGCCACCCCCTCCTACCACTGCTTCATTGCTTCCTTTACCTAGCAGCTGCACCTCTCCGGCTCAAGCTGAGGAGTGACACCCCTGCCACCCACCAAGGATAGCCAGCAGCATTGAAAACCATCCAGCACTTCCTGGGGCAGCTAGACCACCTATACCAAGAATACGGCCATAGTACAGCAATCGCTGTCACCAAG
>JALGXP010000932.1:0-19856 GCA_023333625.1 Bothriochloa decipiens
CGAAAGGGTCGATTCGGATGCCGTGTCCCTGCAGCCAGTGCAAGAACAAGAAAAGGAAAGTAAAGGTTGCGGTGGGGAAAGATCTGTTCAAGAACGGATTCGTTCCAAACTATACCCGTTGGCGGCACCAAGGTGAACACCATCCTATTAGGGACGAGGTGGTGGGACCCATCCTCAAGGAGTATGATGTCGATGCCGGGATGGCAGACATGATGGCAGACTTCCACGAAGCACGGTTCGGCGAAGGAATGGATGTGGAGGAAGATTCGGAGGAAACCGCGAAGGCGTTCTACGACATGATGGAGGCAGCACAGAAGCCCCTTCATGAGAAGACAAGGGTTACGCAACTGGATGCCGTCTCACGCCTAATAGGGTTGAAGTCGCAACTGGGCATTAGTCGAGACGGCTTCGATCTCGTGTTGAGCATTATTGGCACACTGCTTCTGGCAGATCATGTCCTACCGAAGAACACCTACGCTACACAGAAGCTCCTTCGTGCACTTAAGATGCCGTATGAGGGGATCCAAGCTTGTCTGAAGGGGTGCGTCCTGTTCAGGGGAGACCTCGAGGAAGCAAAAATCTGTCCAAAGTGCAAAGCCTCTAGGTTCGTGTTGGTACAAGGCTCTGATGGCAGCATGAAACAGTCTAAGGTCCCCGATATGGTAGTACGGCACTTTCCTTTCCTATCGAGGCTTCAACGGCTGTACATGATAGAGGAGTCCGCGAAACAAATGACGTGGCACAAGAATGGCAAAAGATACCATCCTGACAAGATGGTACACCCGGCGGATGGTGATGCATGGAAGCACTTCGATAACATGAATCCTGTCAAGGCTATGGAGGCTTGGAATGTACGCGTAGCGCTGGCAACAGATGGGTTCAACCCGTTTGGAATGATGGCGGCCCCGTACACTTGTTGGCCCGTGTTTGTGATCCCCCTCAATCTTCCCACCGGCGTCATGTTTGAACCTAGGAACGTGATCTTGACGCTGATAATACCTGGACACCTGGGCGACAATATGGGTGTGTTCATGTAGCTGGTGTGGGATGAATTGCAACTTGCTTGGGAAGAGGGGGTACTCACGTACGACAAAGCTACAAAGAGGAACTTCAGAATGCATGTGTGGTACAGGTATTCAATGCATGACTTCCTGGCATATGGCTTATTCAGCGGGTGGTGTGTTCATGGGAAGTTCCCTTGCCCGACATGCAAGGCAGATGTGATGTTCACTGTAACAACCCTACAAATCCGGTCACCAAAAATACGGGCTTTTAAAATTTTTTTTCTAAAGTTTACCAGTGTATGATGGATGTCATGTAGGAAACCCGCCAACAGATGCACAAATAACACCTGACGATAGCCCGAGCATTGCATTTAAATAACCAGAGTTTGATTCGCCTCTTATTCGATTTTATGTGATGTTAATAAAATCGAATAACCTTTTATCACATGTATATATATATGCCCGCTAACTCCGAAAATGGATCCATCATGACCTAGGGACCCTAGTGGACCCACCATGGTGTATACATCGTGGTCACTAACCTCACTAACCTAGGGTTGTGGCTAAATTAGTTGCTTTGCAAGAAATAGAAATAGAAAAGGTTTTGAAAATAAAAAGAAAAATGAAAAAGAGAAACCAGCCCGGCGGCCCAACCGGCCTATTCGGCCTGCCTGCCTCTCTCCCGCGCCAACGGCCCGGCCGCTCGCGCGCCGCCCGCGCCTGCCACGGCCTGCTGGCCCAACAAGGCAGCCCGCCTGTGCCACACTCGCCCGTGTGGCCGACCCGCTCGCGCGCGCCCTCACTCGCCCTGCCTCGCCCGCCCGCTCACCGCGCTGCCAAGCCCAGCAAGGCCAGCCGGCCCAACAAGGTGGCCCATCAAGGGCCTGCCGCCGTTTGCGCCTGCGCCTCTCCCCTTTCTCTCGCCGACAGGCGGTGCCCGCCTATCAGCTTCCACTTCAGGCCACCCGCCCGTCGCGTCCGCCGTTCCAGAAGTAGAACGGCGAAGCTCCGCCGTCCACCCGCGTCCGGCCGCGCGCCGAGCCGTCCATCTCGCCCGCCCGCTTGCACCACACCTCAGCCAAACCCTAACCCTAATCATGGCTGTGCACAGCCGCCCGATGGGCATCTTCTGCCCCCACCGTCCATGGCCGGCCGCCATGCCTATTTAAGGAGAAGCCTGGCACGCTAGGGTTTCCTCCATGCCCAGCCGCCTTGCTGACCATCCTGCACACACCCATCGACGTTGAAGGAGTCAGAGAGGGAAGGGTGAAGAAGGCGGGGAGGAGCCGGACCAGAGCAGAGCGCCACCTCCGCCGCCTGCGTCCGTGCGCCGGAGAAGCCCGACGGACCCACTCGGCCCCGACTTACCCCTCTGACGCTGCGGCACTGCTACTCCCCCACCAGGCCGTCACTTCGACCTCAGCCGCGAGCCACCGGGATAGCCCCACGCAGGTGAGCTTCCCCGCTCTCGCCCTGGCCTGCCATGGCCGCCGCCCAGAGCGCCGTCGTTTTCCCGCACACCCGGCTCCTCTCTCCCCTCATCAGCTTGACCAGAGTGTCCATGCTAGTCTAGGACGCAGTTTTGGCAAGGTTTAGGGAGCCGGCGTAGACTACAGCGAGGGCACGCCGCTTTGCTACCTTCGGTCTTCCTGGACTCCGGCCGCCCAGAGCGCCGCCGCGGCCAACACGCCTCGTGCGCCTCTGCCGAGCCACCACACGCCATGGTAGAGAGGTCAGGGAGCTCCTAGCTGCTCCAATCAAGGAATGGAGGTGAGGATGGAGGCCATGTCCAGCGACGCTGGCGAATTCGACCGGTGAGCCTCCATTGCCGCCGCCGGGTCGCCGTTGTCGCTCGTCGTGCCAGGAGCCCCACGACCAAATTAACCCGGCCTGTCACCATTGCCTGGACCTCACAAACGCGTTACACAAGTCGAAGGGTTCCCTTAGCCTCCACTGCGCCCCGCAGCTGCAGCCTCGCCGCCGGCCACCGCCGAGACACGAGCGCCGGCGAACAGAGACACCCCCAGCCTGCCTGCGCCCCGCGGCCGCACCCGCCTAACCACCGCGCTCGCCTAGCCGCTGCACCGCCTTGCCCTGACCGCTCGCAGCCGCTGCTCGCCTGCACGTCGCCGGCGACGTGCTGCGCCGACCGCCGCGTGAGGCATAGAAGGGAGGGGAACCTTCCCGCGCCTGAGTGGACCGGGTACACACGACCACGTGGACCCAGCTGGACCAGTCACCGTGAGCCACTCAGCCCCTGTGTCCACGGTCCACCATGGACTGAGTCCATGCGGCACTAGTCAGAACGACCGTCAGAACCACCCAGACGCGCCACGCGGCCTATCTCCCTGCTCGACACGTGTCCGGGCCGGGCCGGCCCAACCCGGCCCAGATCCAGCCCTACCCAGGCCGCCGAGGCCCGCCGAGGCCCGGTCAAGGCCCGGTCGGCGTTGACCGTTGACCGATCAATGTTGACCGTTGACCTGGCCCCACCTGTCGGTGACCAGATCCGTGGGCCCCACCTGTCAGCCACTGACTGGGTCCCGTCAATGCTGACGTCAACATGACGTCATCCGGCCTCAGACCCCGCGTCAGTGCTGACGTCAGCATGACGTTAGCATGACGTCAGAATGATGTCAGCACAGCCCCGGTTGCAGTGTTCCCGCACGCCACGTGGCCCAATCAGGGGCCGCCACGTGTCAGCACCAGGTTAATCTGCCCTTTTTCTTTCTCAGAAAATAGAATAAACTTCGGAAATTCATAACTTCTTCATACGAACTCCGAAAAATATGAACCAAGTGTCCAAATTTTCATAAAAATGAGCTCTACGTCATAGGCTTGTGTATGAGTGCATTTGGAGTTATTGAATTTTATTGCTTCTTTGTGTTGACCCTATAGGAGCCGCTAACGCGGCTATTATGTCTCGTTTCAGAGGAGGAGCAGCTTGAGGAGGACGACTATGAGTACGAGGAGGAGCTCGGTGATGACTTCACAGGTGCTACACCCCACCCAACCTCGTAGATCCTATTACGCATGGCATAATATGTAGTTGCTAGTGCTCTAATTATGAATATCACCTGATGTTAGGTTGCATGATAGAACTGCTTGATAAGCCTTTACCTTGTCACAACCATACTCCTGCACACCTGCTAATAGGCTAGATGCTTGCTTATTTACTTATGATGCTTTACTTCTTCTACGCCGATATCTGTGTGATGTGGTGCGTGGTGGAGAGCATGGTTACATGGTTAAGGCACGTGGTGCCACTTTACTCGGGGAGAGTGCTGCGTGCGTCTTGGGTGTGTGGTGAGGGTTGAGTCGATCGGACAGGATTCTACGACGAGCCATGTGGGCGAGTCTTGCCGGGGAATGTGTTCTGGGCATTCCCGTGTGAGGTGCTTGTGGCGGGCACATTGTGAGGTATAAGGAGATCCCGGGGGTGACAACCTTCGTGGAGCGAAGCCTCGGGTAGGAGGTGCTGTTGTAGCACGGACTGTTGTAGTCCATAAGGGAAGATAATCCTGTCTGATCCCCCCTAGGACCTGATATCTCTTAGAGACCGGAACCTTGGGACTTACGTGCTCACCACTCGCTCTTGTATGGGCGGGGGACGGATGTCTGACTAGCTAGGACGGTGCCACTACTACTAGGTGGTTAGCAGATAGTGTCGGGAGATACGGGCGTGGAGACCCACACCCTCCTTAGACAACATAGTGACCTCAAAGGCCCGGTACTATGTCTCACAGTCTCAGTGTGCCGGTGGTACCTATCCGGGATGTCCCAGTACTGAGTGGTAGGGTGGCATCGCACCGGTTAGAAAGCAGCCGGAATCAGCTTAGGCGGGGCACCGCCGATGATAGTGATCTTGTGGTTACGGGAGTACACGCTCTGCAGAGTTTATGAATCTATATATAGTCCGTGGGCCACTGGTATGGCTCTTTCCTAAGACCCACGCTTCTCGGGAGTAGTGAGAGGAGTCCTTCTATTTCTCCCCCTGGTGTTACCCTTCCGGCTGTGAGCCGCTGAGACAGGCTCCGAGAGGGAGTTGGACCTGTCGACTGAGTGCGAGAGGGTGAGATGTGTGTGATGGGAAGGAATGGGTTTGGACATGTGGACGAGATGGGTTAAAACTTGATGAATTATATTATATGATATTGGTCCCTGTTGCATAGGAAACTACAGCCACATATTAGGTCGAATTGATTACATCCTTTGCATCCCACCAAATAATACATAGCAAAAGCAAAGCATAGGGTGGGAGATGTGGCCAGTACAAACCGTACTGAAAATTATTTGGCAGGCGAGCCCGACTACGACTATGACGATGAGGAGGAGTAGACATCTCGTTCCTACGCTCAGGCTTCTTTTGGAGAATTATTGTCCTTCCGCCTTCCGCAGCTATTCCAGACGTTGCAGCTACTCTGATGATCCCGCCAGTGTGGCGATGAACTATTTATGTAATCCCTTCTAAATGTATTCTTTTGTTCGAAGTATGGATTACTGTATCAACTAACGCTGGATGATATGATGGTTTGAGCTTCAAACTATTGAATTATTCGCTATTCTGTGTATTTTCCCTTCGTGGAAAAATTGAGGATGTTTCATTCACCTGGCTGGCCAAGGGTGGGAAGTATTCTTCTTTCGACAAGCATCGCCAATTCCTGCCTAAGAACGATGAATTCAGGCTTGATGTAAAGCACTTCACGAAAGGTGTTCAAGTCACCGGCCCCATTCCGCAGGTTAAGAGCCCTGCCGCCGTCCTTGCCGACATACAGGCTCTCAAAGTTGAGGAAATAGGTGGTTTTAAGGGATATGCTTGAGACCACATGTGGACTCATATATCGGGCTTGACTAGGCTCCCCTACTTCAAGGAACTTCTTCTTCCACACAACATCGATGTAATGCACACAGAAAAGAATGTGGCCGAGGCACTCTGGGCAACACTCATGGACGTTGGTAAAAAGTCGAAGGACAACGTCAAGGCTAGACTGGACCTGGAGATGATTTGTAATAGACCAAACCTAGTGATGAAGACCCTTGCGCCCGGCAATAAAGGAAAAGGGGCCCGGCCGATTACATCCTGAAAAGGGCCGATAGAAAGGAAGTACTGCAGTGGATCAAGACGTTAAAGTTCCCTGATGGGTATGCGGCGAATCTAAGCAGGGGTGTGAACTTGCAAACTATGAAAGTCTTAGGGATGAAGAGTCATGACTTTCACATATGGATTGAGCGGATCCTTCCTGCGATGACCCGGGGATACCTCCCAGAGCCAGTGTGGCGCGTCCTGGCAGAGTTGAGCTTTTTCTTCCGCCAGCTTTGTGCCAAGGAGTTATCTCGGGATGTTTGTGTTGAACTGGAGAAGGCTGCACCTCTGTTGCTTTGCAAGTTGGAGATGATATTTCCACCCGGCTTCTTCCTGTCGATGCAGCATCTGATTTTGCACCTACCGCGCGAGGCCCTCACCCTTGCAGGCCCAAACGGATACAGAAATGAGTGATGAATTGAAACAGGTGGGCCATGGCTTCTCCCGTAGGGTGAAGTCATTCACCGTTTATGATGTGAATGGCTATTTCTTTCACACGAGAAGCCACGAGGAGAGTCGACCCAACCTAAAAACCATGTGCAGCGGAGTTCGTACAGCCGGCACGGATCAGAAGGACTACAACGGCATAGTCGAAGAGATATACGAGCTCAACTTTAAGGGTGCCGAGACTTTCAAGCCGGTGGTATTCAAATGCCATTGGTTCGATCCCGATGTCACGAGGCAAGACCTTATGATAGGGCAAGTCGAGATTCGACAAGACTCTAGCTATAAAGGAGATGATGTCTACATTGTGGCCAACCGAGATGCCACGCAAGTTTATTACCTCCCATGGGCGTGCCAAAAAGACGAGAAGCTTGCGGGTTGGAGCCTTGTGCATTTGGTGTAGCCGCGCGGCAAAGCGCCTCTCCCAAACGACGATGATTACGACTTTGACCCAAACCAAGATGAGTTCTATCAACCTGAGGGGCTAGAAGGTACTTTGGAGATAGACATTGGTTCGCTCATGGGCATGGAAGTAGACAACAAAATCGATGAGGACGAGGGTGAGGAGGTGCAGGATGCCAAGGACTTAAGAATGCTTGAGCGATGGCAGATGCAGCGCGATGGAGTTGTCCAGGAGGATGTACATGATGATGACTATGGAGATGATGAGGATGATGATGACAATGATGACTTAAGAGAGCTCGACAATATTGATAGCGATGACGACGATAGTGATAGTGATGACGACTCCACGCCCGCCATATTGCCGTTCGCGGAGATAATTATGAGGCCATGTAATACTATATTGTTATTATTATGTTCCTTTACAAGTACTTGTCATTTATTTATGCTAACTCTTTTGTTCTTTGTCATTGCAGGCACTCGGCAAAATGCCAGGCGGACGGCGTACCAGGTCCCCCCGCAGGAGACCGCCAACGACGATGATGACGAGGAGGAGGTGTTGGCGGGCGGGTCATCCAGTAGGGGGTCGCAGCCCCCCCAGTGGATGTCGCCAGGTGATGAGGAGGTAGCCGTTCTCGTCCTCGCACGGGGGGATGACAACGGGTGACGAGGACCGCGGCGGCAGCGATGACGACGACGACGCCGTGCCTACACCAGGCCAGATGGCTTCGACTTCGTCAGGCATGGCCAAGGTGTACTCACGCGGGCCCACGCAGCTTCCTAGGGTGCGGCCGCAATTCAACAGACGCTCAGTGATTACACCCGTGGGCCAGACGTAAGTAACCATTATTGATTTCACTACTTGTTCATATGACATGTTGAAAATCGAACTACAGACTAACAATTATTCTTAATGACTCGTGCAGTACCTGGGCATTTGTGAGCGGAGAAGGTGAATCATGCCATATCAATGGCATCCAGGGCCTCCTGATTAAGGAGTACTACCCTGGCCTTGTCAACGTGGACGGCGAGTTGAAGGTGCCCACGAGGTGGGCTCACCTCTACCTCGTCGACGTGGGTGGCGAGACCCTCGCGGCAAAGATAAAGAGGGAGGTTTGGGTGAGTCTTTCATCGCACCACATTGCTAAATAGTATGCATTCGTCGGACTTCTTGAAACAATGCAATGCTACATGATGTGTCTGTGTGCAGGACTTCTTCACGTGCGAGGAGGGTAAAGCGGACCAGGCGACACGAGTGCAGGAGGCGGTCTGCAAAGATCATCTCAAGGACCTGTACCAAGAGGCGCGCATATAGGCCATCCGTGACTACTACGCCGACGTGCATGGAGAGTCCATCAAGAAGCCCCAAATCCGCCAGATTATAAACTCGAGGGAGACCGACCTCACCTTCGCTCAATACGTGTAGGTAATTAAGTAGGAAAACATTCGTTCAGATTCCTTCAGTGAAACATTACACTAATCTTCTCGCATGTCAAATACTTGATGTCATGCAGTTCTGTCCGGGGTGGTGTGACAACCACAGGGACTGCTGGGAGGAGATTATGCGCATGTGGCAAACGGACGAGGCGTACGCGATGCGCAACGACCGTCGGGGCCGCCGCCTGCAGATGCGAGGGGTGCCACACCACCAAGGGAGCCAGCCCCTCTCAACGTACATGAGAAGATGGGTATGCGTCCGTTCATGTCTTTTTTGTAGCCCTCAATTGTCATTACTTGTAACCATGTTTCTGTTTTCAATGCAGACGCAGGCGCACGGTGGGCAGGAAATCAACCAATTCACCGGGTACCTCCTCTCCCACAAGGGCAAGGCGACAGCGCCGGACAACGTCTACAACCCGGAGGACGGGCCCGAGGCGTACAGCAACCCCACCGCCTACGAGAAGGCGACCGAGTACATCGCCACGGCTCGCCAGCGCTACAGGGAGACGTTCGACCCCACCGCCGAGCCCCTGGACACAGACCTCCTGCAGAGGTTGGGACCAGGGAAGCAGCACGGCCGGTACTACATGGCCCACAGCGCCGTCGACCCGTCCGATGCTCCCACGCTGAGCCAGGTTCGATCCAGGCCCACGAGCTCCACCGACATCCCCATAGCGTCTCGGCAGCCGAGCATGTCGCAGTTCCAGGTAAGTGTGGTTTCGTTCGTCGTTCACTCGTTTCACACCTATACTTACAATCAACACTGCGGATGTAATATTGCAGGCCCAGGTGCAGGAGCAGATGGCGCCCATGCAGGCGCAGATGCAGGCGCAACAGATGGCTTACCAGCAGCACCTGACAGCCGTGCAGCAGCACTACAATAGTCAGATGCAGGGCTTTGCCGACTACTTCCAATCCTTGCAGATCCCCGGGCCGCCTCCACCGCCTGAATTATTCGCTCCACCGCCTCCTCCATCGTCTTTTCCTGTGCCTGCTCCTGTCGCTCCTGCTGGGACCCCGGTGAGTACATTGACTCTTGCTTTAGCTTGTGCGTCCATCCTGCAGATACTAATGACATCACTTGGCCTTTAACTTGTGCAGGTACAGTCAGCAGGTTCGAACCCGTCTCCTAGAGGTGCCGGCCCTCAGATGATGTCGTATCCACCTTCGGGTGGCCCTTCTCCACCGTATCCACCTCTGTGTGGCCCTCCTACACCTTACTTGTGGCCGGTGGGCGGAAGGTGGACGTACTGGTCGGCGCCGCGTGATCCAGGGTGGGTTCCGTGGGAAAACCCTGGGGGCTCTGGGGACGGACAACCTGACGGCTCCGGGAACGGCGCGACGAGCTAGGTACTTGTCGCTTGTGTTATGCTCCTGGACTTGAGTATCGTCGAAGTCTCTGTCATGTATTTCTTCTCTTCGTGATGGACCTAGATTTGTTGTGTTGAACTTCATGTGATGGACCTCGACTTGTGGTGTTCGACTCGTTGCGTTGAACTTCATGGTTGTAATGGACTTGTGGTGGTGATAAGAGATGCTATTGTGAGATATATGTGTTATTATGATATATATGGTGACGGTGGTGATAAATTAGATGAAATTGTGATATAAATAATGCTACTTATGGTCCTGGTAAAATTGTGATATAAATTATGATTTTGCAATGTTTGGATGCAAGAAAACAGAAAAAAAAAGGAAAAAAATTTTCCCAGCTTTGCCGAGTGCTGACACTCGGCAAAGCTGGGGAATCTGGCCACAAAATCCCCATCATCTGTCGAGTGCCAACGTGGCACTCGACAAAGGGTCATGCCTTTGCCGAGTGCCAGCACTCGGCAAAAAATTTTCGAAATTTTTTTTCTTTGCCGAGTGCCGAGCTGGCACTCGGCAAAGAAATTTTCAAAAAAAATAATTTTTTTCTTTGCCGAGTGCCGCCCGTCAGCACTCGGCAAAGCCAGCCGTCAGGCTGACGGCGCCACGTGGCTTTGCCGAGTGCTGACGCGGCACTCGGCAAAGGCTTTGCCGACTGCATGCCACGTGGCACTCGGCAAAGCCGCCTTCGCCGACGGTTTCTTTGCCGACAGCCCTTTGCCGACTGCCACGTCGAATTGCAGTCGGCAAAGCCTTTGCCGACTGCAATTCTGCCTTTACCGAGTACGCATTGCAGTCGGTAAAGAGAGCGAACCCTGTAGTGGACGGCATCCGGGTATTCGACCACCCTGACCAGCTTCCCCTTTGCCACGTAGCGTCTCCACATAGTCCTTGAGCAGGTCGAACCCGCTAGTCACCACCATCGCCGGCGGGAACGTCTCCGGCAGCTCAATGCCCTCCCCGCAGACGCGTGCCGCCGGGTGGTCTCGTGTGGCTCCCTCAGGCAAGAACTCCCTCCAGTAGTGATCAGCTATGCGGCAGGCCTTGTCGAAGGCCACCTCGGCCTCCGTGCGCTCCTCGCCGCCGAAAGAACGGTTGTATGAGGATGGCGCCGGCAAGGCGGAGGCGCGTGCTGCGCAGGGGAGGTGGTGGCGACGACGACCAATGCTGGGCGACGTGGTGAACCATGTTGCCCCTCGAGCTGTCGCCAACGAGGAAGCAGCTCGAGAGGTCGACGGCGTGGTCCGGTACGAGGTCCGCCGACAGTGGGGTCGGGGTCTCGTCGAGGTAGCGGAGTGCGGCGACGCCGTCATCGTACGCTGCGGGGAAACGATGGTTGGGGGCGAGGCGGAAGTTGACGGACACGACGACGGCCCGGAGCCACCATAGAGGCGGCGTCAGTAGGCGTCGTAGGGGCGGGACGACGCGGAGAAGAGCACGAAACCACCGCCGTGGAAGTAGACAAAGACGGGGAACGGCGGGGCTGCGTCATCGTTCGCCGCCGATGAGGGGCAGAACACGCGTGCCCAGAGGCCGCGGGAGGCGTCAATGGTGATGTCGGCGGATCTGACATCCGAGGCGTTCGTGGTGCTGGGCGTGGCGGCCGCCTTGAGATCTCCGAGGAAGGCAATGGGGCGCCGGATTCTGCCGTCCAGGCTGTTTGCCACCTGGAGGATGGCTGCCTTGATGCGCACCGTCCACGGCAGGGACGGCGTGCTGCGGCGGGAGGTCTCCATGGAGCTGCCGCTGGCCATTTCTTGTTTAATTTGCTTTGAGATGGGGGAGTGTGTCGAGTGTTTACATGTGTATAAAAATACAACGGCAGGAGCTGTGCGAACATACGTATTGGGATAGGGCTTGACAGGTAGATACGGTGTAGTCGTCGTCGTCCCTCGGCATGGCATGGCGTGGCGGGCGGTTCTGCAGGAGGACTTGCATTGGGCAAGCGATGTGCTGAAGGAGGAGGACTTGTGCTCTGAAGCCGATCGTCGTCGCAGCGTTTTCACCACAGGCATGTATGCTTTGTGTTTGTGTCTGCAGCGAAAACAAAGACCGCCATGGTGCTGATGAGCTGCCGTTTGAAGAAGAAAGTTGTCCAATGGACCGTTGATTTGGCGCATGATCGATGACCTGTGGCAGCTTGCCAAACCTCCCAGGGCAGCGTGCTGTGGGCGTCAGTAAGCCGAAGTGGAGAGCACCGGCCGCGTGAAGGAAGGTTCAAATGCAAGGGCTGGTCAGGGTGCAACCAGAGCCGTCATCCGGGATCATCAGGCAAGGCAGGGAATTTCATTGCTGGAAGAGCTAGTAAAACACGGTACCCCTATGGCTTGGATGCTTTGACAGTGAAAGCCACAGTGTGTGAAAGAGGGCATTGTTCTTGCTGGTGATCTGGGCATTCATCAAACCCGATCGAAATTTAGGTACCTACGAAGACCACCAGAAGGACTAGCAATTTGAGATGGAGCAGGCAGAGTGCTCGGTACCCTTTTTCTCTGTTTTTTTTTTAAACCGGGTTGATATTTCATTTATATTCTTGGTGACTACAGCCCATATTATAAAGACATCCTCGAAAGAAGTAAAAATTATAATCTAGTCCTTGTAACCATTTCGCGGTCTTCCTCGCCACCAACAACCAGAATCTGCAACCTCAGGCCGGCCTCCTCCCTGGCGAAGAAACAAAGTTTATAGTTGTTGTCTTGAGCAGCATATCAAAATCGACATACTTTGTTACCGTTGAACGATCCAGCTGTAGAAGATGACCGACGACCATCACATCGTCGGGCCTTGAGGAACCTGATGACCAAGAACCGCCAAAAGCTCCAATCCACCAGACGACAAAGAACCTTGAAGGGTAACTGAACCACCAAGACAGGCGGTAACCAACCAACCTGATTTCATCTCGCGTTGGTAAGCATACCTCTCAAAATCGATGACGACGAGAGAGGGACAAAAGAACCCAACGAGATCTAGAACTCCAGATCCAGGGAAGACACGTCACTTCGGCTCATCACTGGCACCTGAAGACTCACCAGCGAGGCGAAGAAGAAGCCGAAGAAGCTTATTCCATGGACGCAGTGCCGCCTCCACCCTGCAAGCACCGCCTGGGCCTACTACCGCCTGCGACCCGCTCACCAACGCGTGGGCCGTGCTGCATAACGCGACACTGCAGTTGCTCGCAGCGCTAGCAAACTGCACCTTCCTCTTCCTTGAGATCGACCTCAACACATTCATCGCCTTCGTGGATGACGCACCAGCAGCGGTGGAGAGAGGGTAGGTTCCGTTCCATGACGATGCAAGATGCGATGCCACGCTACTGTGTTTGATGGGCCAAGGTTCCGTTCCATGTACTGGGCCGGAGGCCCAAAAACAGATGTGGCGGCCTGCCACGCGCACGCGCACGCGCACTGACGGCTGAGTCTGGACGAGGGCAGGGTCAGAGTCTCCTCTCCTCAGTCTCCTACTTGCAAGTTGCAACTGTGTTGAGAATTGTCTGGCCTACTAGTGGTCTCCTTCCTGACTCCGTCGACGCGGCATGCCTGCGACGTACCGTGATTGCGATTACGAGCAGTGAAGTGCACGGTCAATGCGCGCGACGTCGTCGTCGGCAGGACGGGAGACCGGGTATATATAGTAGATTGTCGATATCTAGGCTTGTTGACACATGACTGCTGACCGGCACGTACTGCGTATATCCATTGGCGCCGGCGGCTTGCACACGTACCCTAGTCTAGTCAACGGCGCGCGGGTCCGGCTGGCCGGCCGGCCGGCCGGAACGAACACGACCGCATGCATTTGTAATGGATCGTCGTCGGAAAATGGACGACGAGAAGGGCGCAAAAGGCGGAAAACGAGCCACCAGATAGATCCATCAAGCGGCTAGCAGCAGCTTCAATTCGTCTGGACGATAGATATAGAGGCTGGATCGTCGGAGCGCTAGCTAGCTTTAGGTGCCGCTTATACTATCTATAGACAGGCCAGCTATAGTAAGTAGCTACACGATGCAACCGCTAGCTGTTAGTGTGGGTGCCTTGTGCTGTGTGCCTAGCTCTAGCTGCTTGCTTTGTGAGTACGGACGTACTCTCCGGCCGACACGTACTGTACTAGCTAGCTCCAGCTGCATGCATGCTTGCGGGTGCACAACTGCACATATCATGGATCGGATCGGAGGAAGAAGAAACAACTGTGTACGCGTATACGTATAGTACGTAGCTTCTCTTGCTTATTAGTAATTCATTCACTGCTTCTTACTTATTACACTCGGATTCTTCTTCTTTCGGTTCTTTTATACTCACTCCATGCTAGCTAGCCAGTAAAAGAAACCGTTTCATACGAGGTTTAGGTCAAGCATTGAGAATATAAACCATAAATAAATTTTAAGTTATTGAATTTTTAAATATAAAAAATCATATGAATAGATTAGTCTTAAAAAGTATTTTCATAAAAATATACATATTTCACTTTTTCATAACTATTTTTCATAAAAATAAGAAGTCAACAGTTGTGTTTTATATGACTTATAAATCCTATATAGAGAGGGATATGTATATTATGAGACTGACAGATGACGTAATACGACGACGGCGGTTGCATACTTGCATTGCATTGCATTATTGTGCGTATTATTATTAGTTGGCCGTTACATACTAGCTCCAGGAGCTTCTTACCAGATATACTGTACTATAGACAGATCAACAGCTACTCATCAGGACGGAGGGAACAAAGCTAGTACTATATGCTAGCTAGCTGCTAAAACCGCGGATATATATAATCTAACTAATAGCTAACTGACTGATTGATCCAACGTATATGTAATAATACTAATCATCATCATCAAATCTAGAACTGCTGGATTGTTCGTCGATGCAGGAGTATATGCAGGTAAATCCGGCACCGTACTCTCTCTCTCTAGACAAAAAAACAGGGTAATCCAGCAGCGCCAACAGACACACAACACATGCATGTGCCTAAAAAAAAAAAACACATGCATGTGCCCGCCAACCACGGACGGCGCCAGGGGTATGCACCGGTTTGCCATGGCATACCCATGATTTGAGAAAAAAAATTAATAAGTATACATATCTATATACCTATCCTGTGTATTCCTGTGTCCTTTGTACGGTCATTGCCCAACTTTACGGCCCATAATGGAACTAAACCAATGAAGCCCAATTGTTGCTATACCTGGCTGCCCCAATTCCACCAAATCCCTAATCCTCTCACGTTCTTCTACCCCGCCAGGATCTCGCGTTCCTCACCCCCCCCCCCCCCCTCCGCATGCACGGGCGTACTCCCACCGCCACCACCTCCCAGACGCCGACGACAGAGCCCACCTCGGTGACCAGCACGCTGCGGCGTCGCCGGCGAGCAGCCGCCAGCCCGCCACCTCCCCCACCTTTTCCCCGTCCACAACAAGGTGAGCCATGATAGCAGCCGCCAGCCCACCTTTTCCTAGCCTAGATTCACTCCTCAGTGAACATATGAAAATATTTGTTTTTCTATGATTGTAATGCAGATGATGAAGAAGAAGGGTGTTAGCATATTTGCATTGCGGGGGAAAGCTAAAAAGAAGAAAAAGATAACCTCTACATCTACACCAACTGCTCATTCTATCGAGATTCAGAGTAATGAGAGCAATATGCGGTTAGCACTTGTGCCAGCATAGATTGATGATGAAACTCCCCAACTTGTGCCAGCACAGATTGATGATGAAGTAAATATTGAAGCTCCCGAGCCGGACAGAGCCCCCTCAACTCCAATTGTAGAAGAACCTACAAGTGATGATGAGATTGAATTGAGAACTGATTATGGATGAATCTCCATATGCTTATTATGTCCATTGCTTTTCTCATCAACTACAATTAACTCTTGTTGTTGTTGCTAAGGAGAGTGGGGATTGCACATGGTTTTTTGGACAGCTTGCTATCTTGTTAAATGTTCTTGGCAATTCTTGTAAAAAGATGAGAATGCTTCGCTCAGGCTGAGGAAATAATTGATGCATTAGAGTTGGAGGAAATAGAAACCGATAGGGGTTTGAATCAAGAAATGGGTTTGGAAAGGCCATGTGATACTCGTTGGGGATCTCACTACAGAACTGTGCTGCATGTTTTCGCTATGTATCCTGCAATCAGGCGTGTTCTGGTGAAGATTGGTCAAGAGTATACTACAGCGGAGACCCAATCAGCTATGACTATGTTGACATCATTTCGGTCATTTGAGTTTGTATTCATGGCACACTTGATGCAAGAAATATTTGGTTATACCGATGACTTGAGTAGGGCTTTACAAAAGAAAGATCAAGATATTGTGAATGCTATGGAGCTTGTTGATCTCACAAAGTTTCATTTGCAATCCTTGCGAGAAGAGGGTGGATGGAATGATTTTCTTCAGAGAGTCACTTCTTTCTGTGTGAAGTACAAGATTAAAGTTGTTGACATGGAGGGTCCATATTATTCTATTGGGAGATCTAAAAGAGGGTTCTATAATGGCGCAATGAACTATCATCGCTTCCATGTTGATATGTTTGTGGGCGTCATTGACAGGCAACTTCGAGAACTAAATGATAGATTTGATGAGGTAAACACAGAACTACTATCTTGTATGGCAGCCTTTAGTCCAATTGATTCTTTTGCTGCATATGATCAAGCCAAGTTGGTTACACTTGCTATGAAGTTTTATCCTAAGGATTTCACAACCGAAGAATTAGGGAAACTTCCATATCAGCTTAATATGTATATTTCTTATATTCGTCGAGGTGAAAGATTTAAAAATTTGAAGAACTTGTGTAAACTTTCAGTTAAGCTTGTGGACACAGAGAGAGTTGAACAATATCATATTGTTTACGAGCTTCTTAAGTTGGTGCTAATTCTTTCGGCAGCAACTGCTAGTATTGAAAGAGTGTTTTCTACGATGAATTATGTGAAGAACAAGCATAGGAACAAAATGGGTGATGAATATTTGAACAATTGCATGACTACATTCATTGAGAGGGAATTCTTCAGTCAAGTGAAAGATGAGGATATCATCAGTCTCTTCCAACAAGGCGATCGTAAAGCTATTCTATAGTGTCTATATTATTTTGTAGTATTTCTTAATTATTTATGTCTCGAACTTGTACTTTTGTAATTGTTATGAATTTATTATGGTATTTTTGTACTTTGGTTACTATTGTGGATCTTTATGACATATTTACGTTGAAATTTTGTTTATTTGGCATACCCAGCCGTAAATTCGTGGCTCCCACGCTGCCGCCCGATGCATTGCAAGACGCGTGCGGTACATGCAGGCGGCGCCGGCCGGCGGACGGCTGTGTCCATCGATCGTTTCAGATTTCAGCCGCTGATGCTGCATATATATTCTGCTGTCATCGTTCCATGAACTGCATATGCAATGCTTGCCGTCGCATCTGCTGTTCTGCTCCCGTACCGTCGTACGTCAGGTGCACCATATCTGTTTGCTATTCCTATCTGTGTCCTGGATCCATCTCTCTGTCGTCGTCGTCTCAACGAGTTGGTTCAACACTTGCTGGGGAAACACAAACAGCGACAACCACAACCCTACACGATGACGTCACCCTTACTTTTGTCATGTTAACTTAATTTGCGTGTTACCTAGGATCGGATCGTAGTACTATATATATATGGCACATGAATACAAATAGGCAAAGCTAGCTAGGTCTGTCCTACAGAAAGCATAGTTTGTGACGATAATAATACATATACATACTCGTATGTCATTCCTCATCAAAAACAAAAATGTGCGTACGCACGCACGTACGTAACTACACATAAATTAACTTATTATTAGGTCGTGTAGTTAATTTATGTATAGTTCCGGGGGACGATGGAGGCTGCTGACAACATGTGTATATATATGCAATGCAATGGATACGTACGTACGACAACACAGGTAGCTCCATTGGCCACCGTCCAAACCTGAACCCACTTATTAATTAATTATTAGTTATGTATATATATTTTGGTACACGATCATCACTGGAATCAGGTGTAGGACGCTCCTCGCCCCGTCATCTAAATTAAACATGCATGAGATGATCGAATGCCATGCATATATCCTAGCTACATATATAGTAGTCATATGCATTTCAAACTGTAAAAACATTCTTGACTTTTCTACATTATTTATTACTTTTCTATGTATCTATACATATATCTAAATATGTATAATAAAAACCAAATTCGTCTTATAATTTAGAATAGAGGAAGCATCAGCAAATAACTAAAACATTCACAAAATCCTATCGGAGATACATACATCTAAGTCTCCCCTCGAGCACTCTTTCTTGAGGCAGTATATATACTGGACCGGCAAAATGTTTTCCTCTCTGTCTCTCTGAGTGGAACATTATTACTTTTGTTGAGGGAAGTATATATGATCCCGGTCCCAAGAATATGTGAATGAAATGCTTCCCTCCTGTCAAAAGAACATTACCATATCATTCAAGATAAGATTAGTTATTTGGTCACATCGTCTTAGAAGAAACTACAAACGCGAATATCTTTGCAAACTACAAACATGTTGGTACCAAAAAGTGATTTATCTTTATATTAATTATGTACCATAGATATTAATTAATAATGGCACTCTTTACAAGATGGAGAGAATAGATGTGTAGAGTTGTATTGGAAAGCATGTGAAAAAAAAAATCTCACAAATTTGGAGGATTTTAAGCAAAGCCGTAAAAGATTACACATCTATATAATACCTCTACGTCATATATCCCTCGGCCCAAAAAATAAAGCGTAGTAATAAATAATAAAAATAAAAAAATTAGGTTTTAAGTCATTTGCTACCCCAAAAAAATAAACATTATTCATAGCCACTTTTGATAGCCCGTTTTTACGTAAAAGGCTATGCTTTACTTTTACTTTTACTACTTATTGGTGAAATTTAGCATTTTGTAGTCAAATACACAGGCACACCTGTGTGTAGTAGCTACTACACGCCTGCAGGCCTTGGCTTTAATTTTGTTTCCACACACTGCACGCTTATTAGCTAGCTGGCGTTGACCGTTGACGCCGAAGAAATAATAATCCAAAGGGTAAACGGCGGTAACAAAACGACATACTCGGAGTACGAGCACCTCAGTAAACGTGTTTCCCCTGTCCCTGTCGGCTGTCCGTATATGTGTCCCTATTGTTACCGCAATGCATCCGTACGCGCATTGTGTTATCTTTCGCCACGTACGAGCAGAGGACGAGGCAGGACACAACAGGAAAAATTACGGTTAATAACACGATGAAAGTAAACCGAGTGTAGCTAGGTTGGTTAGTTTCTTATGGTAAAATATGTTACACGTATTTTTTTTTGAAAAAACATGGTTTTTTTTTGAAAAACAACTTCACAAGTACTCCCTCCGTTTTAAATTATAAATAACTTTAATTTTTTAGTTCACACACTAAGCTATTTTAAAAGATTCTTTTGAGTAATTTTCATCTCTACCGACATGACCTGTGAATTGTTATCCTCACCTGACTTTATAATTAGAGAATAATATGTGTTCCTACCTCATGATTTAGAATACTTGAAATAAAGCCTCGTTTAAATATAGTCGGATTGACATGAATCTAAACATATTGAGGTGGATTGGAGTAGAACTAAACCTAAATTCCACACCAATCTAGGCCATGGCATGTGATTGATGTATCGTAATTCTTATTGGTGAAAACGGTGTAAGTTTAGTTATTGTTGAGAAAAATGGCAACGGACGTGACCAAACAAAGTCGGCAACCGAAAAACGGCTCGCAACCGGCGAGCGGGCCCCACTCCCGCCCCGACCGTTCCACTCCTCCACTTGCACCAGCCACGGCCCAGGGACGTACGCCAGCCGGGGGGGAGCAAAGCGCGTGATGCGCCGTGATTTCTCCACGCCGCGTGGGCCCTCACTCGTTTTTCCTCGCTACTGGGACACGTGCTGGCCCACCGTCAGTCGCCCTCGCCGCACGCCGCCGGCCCAAAAGGACGCGGCCCGCTTCCTTGCCCTCTCCCACGCGCTCCCCTCCTTGTCCTCGGGCCAGGTCCAATCCAGACTTCCAGACCGTGGAATTTTCAAAAAAAAAAAAAAATCCAGAGCCTTTTCTTTTCTTTTCCTCGCGGAC
>JALGXP010000933.1:0-19855 GCA_023333625.1 Bothriochloa decipiens
CGAAAGGGTCGATTCGGATGCCGTGTCCCTGCAGCCAGTGCAAGAACAAGAAAAGGAAAGTAAAGGTTGCGGTGGGGAAAGATCTGTTCAAGAACGGATTCGTTCCAAACTATACCCGTTGGCGGCACCAAGGTGAACACCATCCTATTAGGGACGAGGTGGTGGGACCCATCCTCAAGGAGTATGATGTCGATGCCGGGATGGCAGACATGATGGCAGACTTCCACGAAGCACGGTTCGGCGAAGGAATGGATGTGGAGGAAGATTCGGAGGAAACCGCGAAGGCGTTCTACGACATGATGGAGGCAGCACAGAAGCCCCTTCATGAGAAGACAAGGGTTACGCAACTGGATGCCGTCTCACGCCTAATAGGGTTGAAGTCGCAACTGGGCATTAGTCGAGACGGCTTCGATCTCGTGTTGAGCATTATTGGCACACTGCTTCTGGCAGATCATGTCCTACCGAAGAACACCTACGCTACACAGAAGCTCCTTCGTGCACTTAAGATGCCGTATGAGGGGATCCAAGCTTGTCTGAAGGGGTGCGTCCTGTTCAGGGGAGACCTCGAGGAAGCAAAAATCTGTCCAAAGTGCAAAGCCTCTAGGTTCGTGTTGGTACAAGGCTCTGATGGCAGCATGAAACAGTCTAAGGTCCCCGATATGGTAGTACGGCACTTTCCTTTCCTATCGAGGCTTCAACGGCTGTACATGATAGAGGAGTCCGCGAAACAAATGACGTGGCACAAGAATGGCAAAAGATACCATCCTGACAAGATGGTACACCCGGCGGATGGTGATGCATGGAAGCACTTCGATAACATGAATCCTGTCAAGGCTATGGAGGCTTGGAATGTACGCGTAGCGCTGGCAACAGATGGGTTCAACCCGTTTGGAATGATGGCGGCCCCGTACACTTGTTGGCCCGTGTTTGTGATCCCCCTCAATCTTCCCACCGGCGTCATGTTTGAACCTAGGAACGTGATCTTGACGCTGATAATACCTGGACACCTGGGCGACAATATGGGTGTGTTCATGTAGCTGGTGTGGGATGAATTGCAACTTGCTTGGGAAGAGGGGGTACTCACGTACGACAAAGCTACAAAGAGGAACTTCAGAATGCATGTGTGGTACAGGTATTCAATGCATGACTTCCTGGCATATGGCTTATTCAGCGGGTGGTGTGTTCATGGGAAGTTCCCTTGCCCGACATGCAAGGCAGATGTGATGTTCACTGTAACAACCCTACAAATCCGGTCACCAAAAATACGGGCTTTTAAAATTTTTTTTCTAAAGTTTACCAGTGTATGATGGATGTCATGTAGGAAACCCGCCAACAGATGCACAAATAACACCTGACGATAGCCCGAGCATTGCATTTAAATAACCAGAGTTTGATTCGCCTCTTATTCGATTTTATGTGATGTTAATAAAATCGAATAACCTTTTATCACATGTATATATATATGCCCGCTAACTCCGAAAATGGATCCATCATGACCTAGGGACCCTAGTGGACCCACCATGGTGTATACATCGTGGTCACTAACCTCACTAACCTAGGGTTGTGGCTAAATTAGTTGCTTTGCAAGAAATAGAAATAGAAAAGGTTTTGAAAATAAAAAGAAAAATGAAAAAGAGAAACCAGCCCGGCGGCCCAACCGGCCTATTCGGCCTGCCTGCCTCTCTCCCGCGCCAACGGCCCGGCCGCTCGCGCGCCGCCCGCGCCTGCCACGGCCTGCTGGCCCAACAAGGCAGCCCGCCTGTGCCACACTCGCCCGTGTGGCCGACCCGCTCGCGCGCGCCCTCACTCGCCCTGCCTCGCCCGCCCGCTCACCGCGCTGCCAAGCCCAGCAAGGCCAGCCGGCCCAACAAGGTGGCCCATCAAGGGCCTGCCGCCGTTTGCGCCTGCGCCTCTCCCCTTTCTCTCGCCGACAGGCGGTGCCCGCCTATCAGCTTCCACTTCAGGCCACCCGCCCGTCGCGTCCGCCGTTCCAGAAGTAGAACGGCGAAGCTCCGCCGTCCACCCGCGTCCGGCCGCGCGCCGAGCCGTCCATCTCGCCCGCCCGCTTGCACCACACCTCAGCCAAACCCTAACCCTAATCATGGCTGTGCACAGCCGCCCGATGGGCATCTTCTGCCCCCACCGTCCATGGCCGGCCGCCATGCCTATTTAAGGAGAAGCCTGGCACGCTAGGGTTTCCTCCATGCCCAGCCGCCTTGCTGACCATCCTGCACACACCCATCGACGTTGAAGGAGTCAGAGAGGGAAGGGTGAAGAAGGCGGGGAGGAGCCGGACCAGAGCAGAGCGCCACCTCCGCCGCCTGCGTCCGTGCGCCGGAGAAGCCCGACGGACCCACTCGGCCCCGACTTACCCCTCTGACGCTGCGGCACTGCTACTCCCCCACCAGGCCGTCACTTCGACCTCAGCCGCGAGCCACCGGGATAGCCCCACGCAGGTGAGCTTCCCCGCTCTCGCCCTGGCCTGCCATGGCCGCCGCCCAGAGCGCCGTCGTTTTCCCGCACACCCGGCTCCTCTCTCCCCTCATCAGCTTGACCAGAGTGTCCATGCTAGTCTAGGACGCAGTTTTGGCAAGGTTTAGGGAGCCGGCGTAGACTACAGCGAGGGCACGCCGCTTTGCTACCTTCGGTCTTCCTGGACTCCGGCCGCCCAGAGCGCCGCCGCGGCCAACACGCCTCGTGCGCCTCTGCCGAGCCACCACACGCCATGGTAGAGAGGTCAGGGAGCTCCTAGCTGCTCCAATCAAGGAATGGAGGTGAGGATGGAGGCCATGTCCAGCGACGCTGGCGAATTCGACCGGTGAGCCTCCATTGCCGCCGCCGGGTCGCCGTTGTCGCTCGTCGTGCCAGGAGCCCCACGACCAAATTAACCCGGCCTGTCACCATTGCCTGGACCTCACAAACGCGTTACACAAGTCGAAGGGTTCCCTTAGCCTCCACTGCGCCCCGCAGCTGCAGCCTCGCCGCCGGCCACCGCCGAGACACGAGCGCCGGCGAACAGAGACACCCCCAGCCTGCCTGCGCCCCGCGGCCGCACCCGCCTAACCACCGCGCTCGCCTAGCCGCTGCACCGCCTTGCCCTGACCGCTCGCAGCCGCTGCTCGCCTGCACGTCGCCGGCGACGTGCTGCGCCGACCGCCGCGTGAGGCATAGAAGGGAGGGGAACCTTCCCGCGCCTGAGTGGACCGGGTACACACGACCACGTGGACCCAGCTGGACCAGTCACCGTGAGCCACTCAGCCCCTGTGTCCACGGTCCACCATGGACTGAGTCCATGCGGCACTAGTCAGAACGACCGTCAGAACCACCCAGACGCGCCACGCGGCCTATCTCCCTGCTCGACACGTGTCCGGGCCGGGCCGGCCCAACCCGGCCCAGATCCAGCCCTACCCAGGCCGCCGAGGCCCGCCGAGGCCCGGTCAAGGCCCGGTCGGCGTTGACCGTTGACCGATCAATGTTGACCGTTGACCTGGCCCCACCTGTCGGTGACCAGATCCGTGGGCCCCACCTGTCAGCCACTGACTGGGTCCCGTCAATGCTGACGTCAACATGACGTCATCCGGCCTCAGACCCCGCGTCAGTGCTGACGTCAGCATGACGTTAGCATGACGTCAGAATGATGTCAGCACAGCCCCGGTTGCAGTGTTCCCGCACGCCACGTGGCCCAATCAGGGGCCGCCACGTGTCAGCACCAGGTTAATCTGCCCTTTTTCTTTCTCAGAAAATAGAATAAACTTCGGAAATTCATAACTTCTTCATACGAACTCCGAAAAATATGAACCAAGTGTCCAAATTTTCATAAAAATGAGCTCTACGTCATAGGCTTGTGTATGAGTGCATTTGGAGTTATTGAATTTTATTGCTTCTTTGTGTTGACCCTATAGGAGCCGCTAACGCGGCTATTATGTCTCGTTTCAGAGGAGGAGCAGCTTGAGGAGGACGACTATGAGTACGAGGAGGAGCTCGGTGATGACTTCACAGGTGCTACACCCCACCCAACCTCGTAGATCCTATTACGCATGGCATAATATGTAGTTGCTAGTGCTCTAATTATGAATATCACCTGATGTTAGGTTGCATGATAGAACTGCTTGATAAGCCTTTACCTTGTCACAACCATACTCCTGCACACCTGCTAATAGGCTAGATGCTTGCTTATTTACTTATGATGCTTTACTTCTTCTACGCCGATATCTGTGTGATGTGGTGCGTGGTGGAGAGCATGGTTACATGGTTAAGGCACGTGGTGCCACTTTACTCGGGGAGAGTGCTGCGTGCGTCTTGGGTGTGTGGTGAGGGTTGAGTCGATCGGACAGGATTCTACGACGAGCCATGTGGGCGAGTCTTGCCGGGGAATGTGTTCTGGGCATTCCCGTGTGAGGTGCTTGTGGCGGGCACATTGTGAGGTATAAGGAGATCCCGG
Source organism: Bothriochloa decipiens (assembly GCA_023333625.1). Classification (NCBI taxonomy): domain Eukaryota; kingdom Viridiplantae; phylum Streptophyta; class Magnoliopsida; order Poales; family Poaceae; genus Bothriochloa; species Bothriochloa decipiens. Next base: position 4,442 of record JALGXP010000933.1, read on the forward strand.
GGGTGACAACCTTCGTGGAGCGAAGCCTCGGGTAGGAGGTGCTGTTGTAGCACGGACTGTTGTAGTCCATAAGGGAAGATAATCCTGTCTGATCCCCCCTAGGACCTGATATCTCTTAGAGACCGGAACCTTGGGACTTACGTGCTCACCACTCGCTCTTGTATGGGCGGGGGACGGATGTCTGACTAGCTAGGACGGTGCCACTACTACTAGGTGGTTAGCAGATAGTGTCGGGAGATACGGGCGTGGAGACCCACACCCTCCTTAGACAACATAGTGACCTCAAAGGCCCGGTACTATGTCTCACAGTCTCAGTGTGCCGGTGGTACCTATCCGGGATGTCCCAGTACTGAGTGGTAGGGTGGTATCGCACCGGTTAGAAAGCAGCCGAAATCAGCTTAGGCGGGACACCGCCGATGATAGTGATCTTGTGGTTACGGGAGTACACGCTCTGCAGAGTTTATGAATCTATATATATAGTCCACGAGCCACTGGTATGGCTTTTTCCTAAGACCCACGCTTCTCGGGAGTAGTGAGAGGAGTCCTTCTATTTCTCCCCCTGGTGTTACCCTTCCGGCTGTGAGCCGCTGAGACAGGCTCCGAGAGGGAGTTGGACCTGTCGACTGAGTGCGAGAGGGTGAGATGTGTGTGATGGGAAGGAATGGGTTTGGACATGTGGACGAGATGGGTTAAAACTTGATGAATTATATTATATGATATTGGTCCCTGTTGCATAGGAAACTACAGCCACATATTAGGTCGAATTGATTACATCCTTTGCATCCCACCAAATAATACATAGCAAAAGCAAAGCATAGGGTGGGAGATGTGGCCAGTACAAACCGTACTGAAAATTATTTGGCAGGCGAGCCCGACTACGACTATGACGATGAGGAGGAGTAGACATCTCGTTCCTACGCTCAGGCTTCTTTTGGAGAATTATTGTCCTTCCGCCTTCCGCAGCTATTCCAGACGTTGCAGCTACTCTGATGATCCCGCCAGTGTGGCGATGAACTATTTATGTAATCCCTTCTAAATGTATTCTTTTGTTCGAAGTATGGATTACTGTATCAACTAACGCTGGATGATATGATGGTTTGAGCTTCAAACTATTGAATTATTCGCTATTCTGTGTATTTTCCCTTCGTGGAAAAATTGAGGATGTTTCATTCACCTGGCTGGCCAAGGGTGGGAAGTATTCTTCTTTCGACAAGCATCGCCAATTCCTGCCTAAGAACGATGAATTCAGGCTTGATGTAAAGCACTTCACGAAAGGTGTTCAAGTCACCGGCCCCATTCCGCAGGTTAAGAGCCCTGCCGCCGTCCTTGCCGACATACAGGCTCTCAAAGTTGAGGAAATAGGTGGTTTTAAGGGATATGCTTGAGACCACATGTGGACTCATATATCGGGCTTGACTAGGCTCCCCTACTTCAAGGAACTTCTTCTTCCACACAACATCGATGTAATGCACACAGAAAAGAATGTGGCCGAGGCACTCTGGGCAACACTCATGGACGTTGGTAAAAAGTCGAAGGACAACGTCAAGGCTAGACTGGACCTGGAGATGATTTGTAATAGACCAAACCTAGTGATGAAGACCCTTGCGCCCGGCAATAAAGGAAAAGGGGCCCGGCCGATTACATCCTGAAAAGGGCCGATAGAAAGGAAGTACTGCAGTGGATCAAGACGTTAAAGTTCCCTGATGGGTATGCGGCGAATCTAAGCAGGGGTGTGAACTTGCAAACTATGAAAGTCTTAGGGATGAAGAGTCATGACTTTCACATATGGATTGAGCGGATCCTTCCTGCGATGACCCGGGGATACCTCCCAGAGCCAGTGTGGCGCGTCCTGGCAGAGTTGAGCTTTTTCTTCCGCCAGCTTTGTGCCAAGGAGTTATCTCGGGATGTTTGTGTTGAACTGGAGAAGGCTGCACCTCTGTTGCTTTGCAAGTTGGAGATGATATTTCCACCCGGCTTCTTCCTGTCGATGCAGCATCTGATTTTGCACCTACCGCGCGAGGCCCTCACCCTTGCAGGCCCAAACGGATACAGAAATGAGTGATGAATTGAAACAGGTGGGCCATGGCTTCTCCCGTAGGGTGAAGTCATTCACCGTTTATGATGTGAATGGCTATTTCTTTCACACGAGAAGCCACGAGGAGAGTCGACCCAACCTAAAAACCATGTGCAGCGGAGTTCGTACAGCCGGCACGGATCAGAAGGACTACAACGGCATAGTCGAAGAGATATACGAGCTCAACTTTAAGGGTGCCGAGACTTTCAAGCCGGTGGTATTCAAATGCCATTGGTTCGATCCCGATGTCACGAGGCAAGACCTTATGATAGGGCAAGTCGAGATTCGACAAGACTCTAGCTATAAAGGAGATGATGTCTACATTGTGGCCAACCGAGATGCCACGCAAGTTTATTACCTCCCATGGGCGTGCCAAAAAGACGAGAAGCTTGCGGGTTGGAGCCTTGTGCATTTGGTGTAGCCGCGCGGCAAAGCGCCTCTCCCAAACGACGATGATTACGACTTTGACCCAAACCAAGATGAGTTCTATCAACCTGAGGGGCTAGAAGGTACTTTGGAGATAGACATTGGTTCGCTCATGGGCATGGAAGTAGACAACAAAATCGATGAGGACGAGGGTGAGGAGGTGCAGGATGCCAAGGACTTAAGAATGCTTGAGCGATGGCAGATGCAGCGCGATGGAGTTGTCCAGGAGGATGTACATGATGATGACTATGGAGATGATGAGGATGATGATGACAATGATGACTTAAGAGAGCTCGACAATATTGATAGCGATGACGACGATAGTGATAGTGATGACGACTCCACGCCCGCCATATTGCCGTTCGCGGAGATAATTATGAGGCCATGTAATACTATATTGTTATTATTATGTTCCTTTACAAGTACTTGTCATTTATTTATGCTAACTCTTTTGTTCTTTGTCATTGCAGGCACTCGGCAAAATGCCAGGCGGACGGCGTACCAGGTCCCCCCGCAGGAGACCGCCAACGACGATGATGACGAGGAGGAGGTGTTGGCGGGCGGGTCATCCAGTAGGGGGTCGCAGCCCCCCAGTGGATGTCGCCAGGTGATGAGGAGGTAGCCGTTCTCGTCCTCGCACGGGGGGATGACAACGGGTGACGAGGACCGCGGCGGCAGCGATGACGACGACGACGCCGTGCCTACACCAGGCCAGATGGCTTCGACTTCGTCAGGCATGGCCAAGGTGTACTCACGCGGGCCCACGCAGCTTCCTAGGGTGCGGCCGCAATTCAACAGACGCTCAGTGATTACACCCGTGGGCCAGACGTAAGTAACCATTATTGATTTCACTACTTGTTCATATGACATGTTGAAAATCGAACTACAGACTAACAATTATTCTTAATGACTCGTGCAGTACCTGGGCATTTGTGAGCGGAGAAGGTGAATCATGCCATATCAATGGCATCCAGGGCCTCCTGATTAAGGAGTACTACCCTGGCCTTGTCAACGTGGACGGCGAGTTGAAGGTGCCCACGAGGTGGGCTCACCTCTACCTCGTCGACGTGGGTGGCGAGACCCTCGCGGCAAAGATAAAGAGGGAGGTTTGGGTGAGTCTTTCATCGCACCACATTGCTAAATAGTATGCATTCGTCGGACTTCTTGAAACAATGCAATGCTACATGATGTGTCTGTGTGCAGGACTTCTTCACGTGCGAGGAGGGTAAAGCGGACCAGGCGACACGAGTGCAGGAGGCGGTCTGCAAAGATCATCTCAAGGACCTGTACCAAGAGGCGCGCATATAGGCCATCCGTGACTACTACGCCGACGTGCATGGAGAGTCCATCAAGAAGCCCCAAATCCGCCAGATTATAAACTCGAGGGAGACCGACCTCACCTTCGCTCAATACGTGTAGGTAATTAAGTAGGAAAACATTCGTTCAGATTCCTTCAGTGAAACATTACACTAATCTTCTCGCATGTCAAATACTTGATGTCATGCAGTTCTGTCCGGGGTGGTGTGACAACCACAGGGACTGCTGGGAGGAGATTATGCGCATGTGGCAAACGGACGAGGCGTACGCGATGCGCAACGACCGTCGGGGCCGCCGCCTGCAGATGCGAGGGGTGCCACACCACCAAGGGAGCCAGCCCCTCTCAACGTACATGAGAAGATGGGTATGCGTCCGTTCATGTCTTTTTTGTAGCCCTCAATTGTCATTACTTGTAACCATGTTTCTGTTTTCAATGCAGACGCAGGCGCACGGTGGGCAGGAAATCAACCAATTCACCGGGTACCTCCTCTCCCACAAGGGCAAGGCGACAGCGCCGGACAACGTCTACAACCCGGAGGACGGGCCCGAGGCGTACAGCAACCCCACCGCCTACGAGAAGGCGACCGAGTACATCGCCACGGCTCGCCAGCGCTACAGGGAGACGTTCGACCCCACCGCCGAGCCCCTGGACACAGACCTCCTGCAGAGGTTGGGACCAGGGAAGCAGCACGGCCGGTACTACATGGCCCACAGCGCCGTCGACCCGTCCGATGCTCCCACGCTGAGCCAGGTTCGATCCAGGCCCACGAGCTCCACCGACATCCCCATAGCGTCTCGGCAGCCGAGCATGTCGCAGTTCCAGGTAAGTGTGGTTTCGTTCGTCGTTCACTCGTTTCACACCTATACTTACAATCAACACTGCGGATGTAATATTGCAGGCCCAGGTGCAGGAGCAGATGGCGCCCATGCAGGCGCAGATGCAGGCGCAACAGATGGCTTACCAGCAGCACCTGACAGCCGTGCAGCAGCACTACAATAGTCAGATGCAGGGCTTTGCCGACTACTTCCAATCCTTGCAGATCCCCGGGCCGCCTCCACCGCCTGAATTATTCGCTCCACCGCCTCCTCCATCGTCTTTTCCTGTGCCTGCTCCTGTCGCTCCTGCTGGGACCCCGGTGAGTACATTGACTCTTGCTTTAGCTTGTGCGTCCATCCTGCAGATACTAATGACATCACTTGGCCTTTAACTTGTGCAGGTACAGTCAGCAGGTTCGAACCCGTCTCCTAGAGGTGCCGGCCCTCAGATGATGTCGTATCCACCTTCGGGTGGCCCTTCTCCACCGTATCCACCTCTGTGTGGCCCTCCTACACCTTACTTGTGGCCGGTGGGCGGAAGGTGGACGTACTGGTCGGCGCCGCGTGATCCAGGGTGGGTTCCGTGGGAAAACCCTGGGGGCTCTGGGGACGGACAACCTGACGGCTCCGGGAACGGCGCGACGAGCTAGGTACTTGTCGCTTGTGTTATGCTCCTGGACTTGAGTATCGTCGAAGTCTCTGTCATGTATTTCTTCTCTTCGTGATGGACCTAGATTTGTTGTGTTGAACTTCATGTGATGGACCTCGACTTGTGGTGTTCGACTCGTTGCGTTGAACTTCATGGTTGTAATGGACTTGTGGTGGTGATAAGAGATGCTATTGTGAGATATATGTGTTATTATGATATATATGGTGACGGTGGTGATAAATTAGATGAAATTGTGATATAAATAATGCTACTTATGGTCCTGGTAAAATTGTGATATAAATTATGATTTTGCAATGTTTGGATGCAAGAAAACAGAAAAAAAAAGGAAAAAAATTTTCCCAGCTTTGCCGAGTGCTGACACTCGGCAAAGCTGGGGAATCTGGCCACAAAATCCCCATCATCTGTCGAGTGCCAACGTGGCACTCGACAAAGGGTCATGCCTTTGCCGAGTGCCAGCACTCGGCAAAAAATTTTCGAAATTTTTTTTCTTTGCCGAGTGCCGAGCTGGCACTCGGCAAAGAAATTTTCAAAAAAAATAATTTTTTTCTTTGCCGAGTGCCGCCCGTCAGCACTCGGCAAAGCCAGCCGTCAGGCTGACGGCGCCACGTGGCTTTGCCGAGTGCTGACGCGGCACTCGGCAAAGGCTTTGCCGACTGCATGCCACGTGGCACTCGGCAAAGCCGCCTTCGCCGACGGTTTCTTTGCCGACAGCCCTTTGCCGACTGCCACGTCGAATTGCAGTCGGCAAAGCCTTTGCCGACTGCAATTCTGCCTTTACCGAGTACGCATTGCAGTCGGTAAAGAGAGCGAACCCTGTAGTGGACGGCATCCGGGTATTCGACCACCCTGACCAGCTTCCCCTTTGCCACGTAGCGTCTCCACATAGTCCTTGAGCAGGTCGAACCCGCTAGTCACCACCATCGCCGGCGGGAACGTCTCCGGCAGCTCAATGCCCTCCCCGCAGACGCGTGCCGCCGGGTGGTCTCGTGTGGCTCCCTCAGGCAAGAACTCCCTCCAGTAGTGATCAGCTATGCGGCAGGCCTTGTCGAAGGCCACCTCGGCCTCCGTGCGCTCCTCGCCGCCGAAAGAACGGTTGTATGAGGATGGCGCCGGCAAGGCGGAGGCGCGTGCTGCGCAGGGGAGGTGGTGGCGACGACGACCAATGCTGGGCGACGTGGTGAACCATGTTGCCCCTCGAGCTGTCGCCAACGAGGAAGCAGCTCGAGAGGTCGACGGCGTGGTCCGGTACGAGGTCCGCCGACAGTGGGGTCGGGGTCTCGTCGAGGTAGCGGAGTGCGGCGACGCCGTCATCGTACGCTGCGGGGAAACGATGGTTGGGGGCGAGGCGGAAGTTGACGGACACGACGACGGCCCGGAGCCACCATAGAGGCGGCGTCAGTAGGCGTCGTAGGGGCGGGACGACGCGGAGAAGAGCACGAAACCACCGCCGTGGAAGTAGACAAAGACGGGGAACGGCGGGGCTGCGTCATCGTTCGCCGCCGATGAGGGGCAGAACACGCGTGCCCAGAGGCCGCGGGAGGCGTCAATGGTGATGTCGGCGGATCTGACATCCGAGGCGTTCGTGGTGCTGGGCGTGGCGGCCGCCTTGAGATCTCCGAGGAAGGCAATGGGGCGCCGGATTCTGCCGTCCAGGCTGTTTGCCACCTGGAGGATGGCTGCCTTGATGCGCACCGTCCACGGCAGGGACGGCGTGCTGCGGCGGGAGGTCTCCATGGAGCTGCCGCTGGCCATTTCTTGTTTAATTTGCTTTGAGATGGGGGAGTGTGTCGAGTGTTTACATGTGTATAAAAATACAACGGCAGGAGCTGTGCGAACATACGTATTGGGATAGGGCTTGACAGGTAGATACGGTGTAGTCGTCGTCGTCCCTCGGCATGGCATGGCGTGGCGGGCGGTTCTGCAGGAGGACTTGCATTGGGCAAGCGATGTGCTGAAGGAGGAGGACTTGTGCTCTGAAGCCGATCGTCGTCGCAGCGTTTTCACCACAGGCATGTATGCTTTGTGTTTGTGTCTGCAGCGAAAACAAAGACCGCCATGGTGCTGATGAGCTGCCGTTTGAAGAAGAAAGTTGTCCAATGGACCGTTGATTTGGCGCATGATCGATGACCTGTGGCAGCTTGCCAAACCTCCCAGGGCAGCGTGCTGTGGGCGTCAGTAAGCCGAAGTGGAGAGCACCGGCCGCGTGAAGGAAGGTTCAAATGCAAGGGCTGGTCAGGGTGCAACCAGAGCCGTCATCCGGGATCATCAGGCAAGGCAGGGAATTTCATTGCTGGAAGAGCTAGTAAAACACGGTACCCCTATGGCTTGGATGCTTTGACAGTGAAAGCCACAGTGTGTGAAAGAGGGCATTGTTCTTGCTGGTGATCTGGGCATTCATCAAACCCGATCGAAATTTAGGTACCTACGAAGACCACCAGAAGGACTAGCAATTTGAGATGGAGCAGGCAGAGTGCTCGGTACCCTTTTTCTCTGTTTTTTTTTTAAACCGGGTTGATATTTCATTTATATTCTTGGTGACTACAGCCCATATTATAAAGACATCCTCGAAAGAAGTAAAAATTATAATCTAGTCCTTGTAACCATTTCGCGGTCTTCCTCGCCACCAACAACCAGAATCTGCAACCTCAGGCCGGCCTCCTCCCTGGCGAAGAAACAAAGTTTATAGTTGTTGTCTTGAGCAGCATATCAAAATCGACATACTTTGTTACCGTTGAACGATCCAGCTGTAGAAGATGACCGACGACCATCACATCGTCGGGCCTTGAGGAACCTGATGACCAAGAACCGCCAAAAGCTCCAATCCACCAGACGACAAAGAACCTTGAAGGGTAACTGAACCACCAAGACAGGCGGTAACCAACCAACCTGATTTCATCTCGCGTTGGTAAGCATACCTCTCAAAATCGATGACGACGAGAGAGGGACAAAAGAACCCAACGAGATCTAGAACTCCAGATCCAGGGAAGACACGTCACTTCGGCTCATCACTGGCACCTGAAGACTCACCAGCGAGGCGAAGAAGAAGCCGAAGAAGCTTATTCCATGGACGCAGTGCCGCCTCCACCCTGCAAGCACCGCCTGGGCCTACTACCGCCTGCGACCCGCTCACCAACGCGTGGGCCGTGCTGCATAACGCGACACTGCAGTTGCTCGCAGCGCTAGCAAACTGCACCTTCCTCTTCCTTGAGATCGACCTCAACACATTCATCGCCTTCGTGGATGACGCACCAGCAGCGGTGGAGAGAGGGTAGGTTCCGTTCCATGACGATGCAAGATGCGATGCCACGCTACTGTGTTTGATGGGCCAAGGTTCCGTTCCATGTACTGGGCCGGAGGCCCAAAAACAGATGTGGCGGCCTGCCACGCGCACGCGCACGCGCACTGACGGCTGAGTCTGGACGAGGGCAGGGTCAGAGTCTCCTCTCCTCAGTCTCCTACTTGCAAGTTGCAACTGTGTTGAGAATTGTCTGGCCTACTAGTGGTCTCCTTCCTGACTCCGTCGACGCGGCATGCCTGCGACGTACCGTGATTGCGATTACGAGCAGTGAAGTGCACGGTCAATGCGCGCGACGTCGTCGTCGGCAGGACGGGAGACCGGGTATATATAGTAGATTGTCGATATCTAGGCTTGTTGACACATGACTGCTGACCGGCACGTACTGCGTATATCCATTGGCGCCGGCGGCTTGCACACGTACCCTAGTCTAGTCAACGGCGCGCGGGTCCGGCTGGCCGGCCGGCCGGCCGGAACGAACACGACAGCATGCATTTGTAATGGATCGTCGTCGGAAAATGGACGACGAGAAGGGCGCAAAAGGCGGAAAACGAGCCACCAGATAGATCCATCAAGCGGCTAGCAGCAGCTTCAATTCGTCTGGACGATAGATATAGAGGCTGGATCGTCGGAGCGCTAGCTAGCTTTAGGTGCCGCTTATACTATCTATAGACAGGCCAGCTATAGTAAGTAGCTACACGATGCAACCGCTAGCTGTTAGTGTGGGTGCCTTGTGCTGTGTGCCTAGCTCTAGCTGCTTGCTTTGTGAGTACGGACGTACTCTCCGGCCGACACGTACTGTACTAGCTAGCTCCAGCTGCATGCATGCTTGCGGGTGCACAACTGCACATATCATGGATCGGATCGGAGGAAGAAGAAACAACTGTGTACGCGTATACGTATAGTACGTAGCTTCTCTTGCTTATTAGTAATTCATTCACTGCTTCTTACTTATTACACTCGGATTCTTCTTCTTTCGGTTCTTTTATACTCACTCCATGCTAGCTAGCCAGTAAAAGAAACCGTTTCATACGAGGTTTAGGTCAAGCATTGAGAATATAAACCATAAATAAATTTTAAGTTATTGAATTTTTAAATATAAAAAATCATATGAATAGATTAGTCTTAAAAAGTATTTTCATAAAAATATACATATTTCACTTTTTCATAACTATTTTTCATAAAAATAAGAAGTCAACAGTTGTGTTTTATATGACTTATAAATCCTATATAGAGAGGGATATGTATATTATGAGACTGACAGATGACGTAATACGACGACGGCGGTTGCATACTTGCATTGCATTGCATTATTGTGCGTATTATTATTAGTTGGCCGTTACATACTAGCTCCAGGAGCTTCTTACCAGATATACTGTACTATAGACAGATCAACAGCTACTCATCAGGACGGAGGGAACAAAGCTAGTACTATATGCTAGCTAGCTGCTAAAACCGCGGATATATATAATCTAACTAATAGCTAACTGACTGATTGATCCAACGTATATGTAATAATACTAATCATCATCATCAAATCTAGAACTGCTGGATTGTTCGTCGATGCAGGAGTATATGCAGGTAAATCCGGCACCGTACTCTCTCTCTCTAGACAAAAAAACAGGGTAATCCAGCAGCGCCAACAGACACACAACACATGCATGTGCCTAAAAAAAAAAAACACATGCATGTGCCCGCCAACCACGGACGGCGCCAGGGGTATGCACCGGTTTGCCATGGCATACCCATGATTTGAGAAAAAAAATTAATAAGTATACATATCTATATACCTATCCTGTGTATTCCTGTGTCCTTTGTACGGTCATTGCCCAACTTTACGGCCCATAATGGAACTAAACCAATGAAGCCCAATTGTTGCTATACCTGGCTGCCCCAATTCCACCAAATCCCTAATCCTCTCACGTTCTTCTACCCCGCCAGGATCTCGCGTTCCTCACCCCCCCCCCCCCCCTCCGCATGCACGGGCGTACTCCCACCGCCACCACCTCCCAGACGCCGACGACAGAGCCCACCTCGGTGACCAGCACGCTGCGGCGTCGCCGGCGAGCAGCCGCCAGCCCGCCACCTCCCCCACCTTTTCCCCGTCCACAACAAGGTGAGCCATGATAGCAGCCGCCAGCCCACCTTTTCCTAGCCTAGATTCACTCCTCAGTGAACATATGAAAATATTTGTTTTTCTATGATTGTAATGCAGATGATGAAGAAGAAGGGTGTTAGCATATTTGCATTGCGGGGGAAAGCTAAAAAGAAGAAAAAGATAACCTCTACATCTACACCAACTGCTCATTCTATCGAGATTCAGAGTAATGAGAGCAATATGCGGTTAGCACTTGTGCCAGCATAGATTGATGATGAAACTCCCCAACTTGTGCCAGCACAGATTGATGATGAAGTAAATATTGAAGCTCCCGAGCCGGACAGAGCCCCCTCAACTCCAATTGTAGAAGAACCTACAAGTGATGATGAGATTGAATTGAGAACTGATTATGGATGAATCTCCATATGCTTATTATGTCCATTGCTTTTCTCATCAACTACAATTAACTCTTGTTGTTGTTGCTAAGGAGAGTGGGGATTGCACATGGTTTTTTGGACAGCTTGCTATCTTGTTAAATGTTCTTGGCAATTCTTGTAAAAAGATGAGAATGCTTCGCTCAGGCTGAGGAAATAATTGATGCATTAGAGTTGGAGGAAATAGAAACCGATAGGGGTTTGAATCAAGAAATGGGTTTGGAAAGGCCATGTGATACTCGTTGGGGATCTCACTACAGAACTGTGCTGCATGTTTTCGCTATGTATCCTGCAATCAGGCGTGTTCTGGTGAAGATTGGTCAAGAGTATACTACAGCGGAGACCCAATCAGCTATGACTATGTTGACATCATTTCGGTCATTTGAGTTTGTATTCATGGCACACTTGATGCAAGAAATATTTGGTTATACCGATGACTTGAGTAGGGCTTTACAAAAGAAAGATCAAGATATTGTGAATGCTATGGAGCTTGTTGATCTCACAAAGTTTCATTTGCAATCCTTGCGAGAAGAGGGTGGATGGAATGATTTTCTTCAGAGAGTCACTTCTTTCTGTGTGAAGTACAAGATTAAAGTTGTTGACATGGAGGGTCCATATTATTCTATTGGGAGATCTAAAAGAGGGTTCTATAATGGCGCAATGAACTATCATCGCTTCCATGTTGATATGTTTGTGGGCGTCATTGACAGGCAACTTCGAGAACTAAATGATAGATTTGATGAGGTAAACACAGAACTACTATCTTGTATGGCAGCCTTTAGTCCAATTGATTCTTTTGCTGCATATGATCAAGCCAAGTTGGTTACACTTGCTATGAAGTTTTATCCTAAGGATTTCACAACCGAAGAATTAGGGAAACTTCCATATCAGCTTAATATGTATATTTCTTATATTCGTCGAGGTGAAAGATTTAAAAATTTGAAGAACTTGTGTAAACTTTCAGTTAAGCTTGTGGACACAGAGAGAGTTGAACAATATCATATTGTTTACGAGCTTCTTAAGTTGGTGCTAATTCTTTCGGCAGCAACTGCTAGTATTGAAAGAGTGTTTTCTACGATGAATTATGTGAAGAACAAGCATAGGAACAAAATGGGTGATGAATATTTGAACAATTGCATGACTACATTCATTGAGAGGGAATTCTTCAGTCAAGTGAAAGATGAGGATATCATCAGTCTCTTCCAACAAGGCGATCGTAAAGCTATTCTATAGTGTCTATATTATTTTGTAGTATTTCTTAATTATTTATGTCTCGAACTTGTACTTTTGTAATTGTTATGAATTTATTATGGTATTTTTGTACTTTGGTTACTATTGTGGATCTTTATGACATATTTACGTTGAAATTTTGTTTATTTGGCATACCCAGCCGTAAATTCGTGGCTCCCACGCTGCCGCCCGATGCATTGCAAGACGCGTGCGGTACATGCAGGCGGCGCCGGCCGGCGGACGGCTGTGTCCATCGATCGTTTCAGATTTCAGCCGCTGATGCTGCATATATATTCTGCTGTCATCGTTCCATGAACTGCATATGCAATGCTTGCCGTCGCATCTGCTGTTCTGCTCCCGTACCGTCGTACGTCAGGTGCACCATATCTGTTTGCTATTCCTATCTGTGTCCTGGATCCATCTCTCTGTCGTCGTCGTCTCAACGAGTTGGTTCAACACTTGCTGGGGAAACACAAACAGCGACAACCACAACCCTACACGATGACGTCACCCTTACTTTTGTCATGTTAACTTAATTTGCGTGTTACCTAGGATCGGATCGTAGTACTATATATATATGGCACATGAATACAAATAGGCAAAGCTAGCTAGGTCTGTCCTACAGAAAGCATAGTTTGTGACGATAATAATACATATACATACTCGTATGTCATTCCTCATCAAAAACAAAAATGTGCGTACGCACGCACGTACGTAACTACACATAAATTAACTTATTATTAGGTCGTGTAGTTAATTTATGTATAGTTCCGGGGGACGATGGAGGCTGCTGACAACATGTGTATATATATGCAATGCAATGGATACGTACGTACGACAACACAGGTAGCTCCATTGGCCACCGTCCAAACCTGAACCCACTTATTAATTAATTATTAGTTATGTATATATATTTTGGTACACGATCATCACTGGAATCAGGTGTAGGACGCTCCTCGCCCCGTCATCTAAATTAAACATGCATGAGATGATCGAATGCCATGCATATATCCTAGCTACATATATAGTAGTCATATGCATTTCAAACTGTAAAAACATTCTTGACTTTTCTACATTATTTATTACTTTTCTATGTATCTATACATATATCTAAATATGTATAATAAAAACCAAATTCGTCTTATAATTTAGAATAGAGGAAGCATCAGCAAATAACTAAAACATTCACAAAATCCTATCGGAGATACATACATCTAAGTCTCCCCTCGAGCACTCTTTCTTGAGGCAGTATATATACTGGACCGGCAAAATGTTTTCCTCTCTGTCTCTCTGAGTGGAACATTATTACTTTTGTTGAGGGAAGTATATATGATCCCGGTCCCAAGAATATGTGAATGAAATGCTTCCCTCCTGTCAAAAGAACATTACCATATCATTCAAGATAAGATTAGTTATTTGGTCACATCGTCTTAGAAGAAACTACAAACGCGAATATCTTTGCAAACTACAAACATGTTGGTACCAAAAAGTGATTTATCTTTATATTAATTATGTACCATAGATATTAATTAATAATGGCACTCTTTACAAGATGGAGAGAATAGATGTGTAGAGTTGTATTGGAAAGCATGTGAAAAAAAAAATCTCACAAATTTGGAGGATTTTAAGCAAAGCCGTAAAAGATTACACATCTATATAATACCTCTACGTCATATATCCCTCGGCCCAAAAAATAAAGCGTAGTAATAAATAATAAAAATAAAAAAATTAGGTTTTAAGTCATTTGCTACCCCAAAAAAATAAACATTATTCATAGCCACTTTTGATAGCCCGTTTTTACGTAAAAGGCTATGCTTTACTTTTACTTTTACTACTTATTGGTGAAATTTAGCATTTTGTAGTCAAATACACAGGCACACCTGTGTGTAGTAGCTACTACACGCCTGCAGGCCTTGGCTTTAATTTTGTTTCCACACACTGCACGCTTATTAGCTAGCTGGCGTTGACCGTTGACGCCGAAGAAATAATAATCCAAAGGGTAAACGGCGGTAACAAAACGACATACTCGGAGTACGAGCACCTCAGTAAACGTGTTTCCCCTGTCCCTGTCGGCTGTCCGTATATGTGTCCCTATTGTTACCGCAATGCATCCGTACGCGCATTGTGTTATCTTTCGCCACGTACGAGCAGAGGACGAGGCAGGACACAACAGGAAAAATTACGGTTAATAACACGATGAAAGTAAACCGAGTGTAGCTAGGTTGGTTAGTTTCTTATGGTAAAATATGTTACACGTATTTTTTTTTGAAAAAACATGGTTTTTTTTTGAAAAACAACTTCACAAGTACTCCCTCCGTTTTAAATTATAAATAACTTTAATTTTTTAGTTCACACACTAAGCTATTTTAAAAGATTCTTTTGAGTAATTTTCATCTCTACCGACATGACCTGTGAATTGTTATCCTCACCTGACTTTATAATTAGAGAATAATATGTGTTCCTACCTCATGATTTAGAATACTTGAAATAAAGCCTCGTTTAAATATAGTCGGATTGACATGAATCTAAACATATTGAGGTGGATTGGAGTAGAACTAAACCTAAATTCCACACCAATCTAGGCCATGGCATGTGATTGATGTATCGTAATTCTTATTGGTGAAAACGGTGTAAGTTTAGTTATTGTTGAGAAAAATGGCAACGGACGTGACCAAACAAAGTCGGCAACCGAAAAACGGCTCGCAACCGGCGAGCGGGCCCCACTCCCGCCCCGACCGTTCCACTCCTCCACTTGCACCAGCCACGGCCCAGGGACGTACGCCAGCCGGGGGGAGCAAAGCGCGTGATGCGCCGTGATTTCTCCACGCCGCGTGGGCCCTCACTCGTTTTTCCTCGCTACTGGGACACGTGCTGGCCCACCGTCAGTCGCCCTCGCCGCACGCCGCCGGCCCAAAAGGACGCGGCCCGCTTCCTTGCCCTCTCCCACGCGCTCCCCTCCTTGTCCTCGGGCCAGGTCCAATCCAGACTTCCAGACCGTGGAATTTTCAAAAAAAAAAAAAATCCAGAGCCTTTTCTTTTCTTTTCCTCGCGGAC
>JALGXP010000934.1:0-19846 GCA_023333625.1 Bothriochloa decipiens
TTCAGCTGCAGTTTCATTGTCATCATGTCTTGCTAGTAGGTTGATCATAGTGTAAAAATTGGATGCATTTGGTCGGAAGCCAGCACCCTTGAGCTTCCTGTAGTACAAAACTGCCTCTTCATATAGGTTTGCTCTACCAAAACCTTCTACCATTGATCTATAGGTGGTTTCATCAGGAGCTAAACCTGCACTACCAAGGCTATCAAACACTTTGTTTGCCTTCTGCATATCAGAACTTTTTCCATATCCTGTAATTAAAGTATTGTATGCTACAACATTCAGAGTGAATCCTTGGTCAACCATGGACCGCAAGACCAATTCGGCCTCCTCCATTTTACCCTGTTGGCAGTACATATTCAACCGCACCAACCAATTTTCCATGTTTGGAACCAACCCATCATTGTTCATTAGATTAATAGTATCCTCAGACTTGGCAAAAAGGCCTAAACGTGTGTACAAAGTAATCATGGCTGAGTAAGCATTAACACACTTGATATTGCAGTTCCTCATTTTCTCAAAAGTGAATTCAGCCTCGGATAGTTTCCCAGTCTTCTGGTAAAGGACCATAAGCATACCAAAGGTAGACAAGTTTGGCTGCACTTCTCTCTCAAGCATCATGTGAAACCACTTTGTTGCCCAAGCATCAAGCCTCCTTTTAGCACAGACATATATCAGCCCGTTAAACGCACGAGCATCCAATGCGCAACCCGAATCTGCAACCATTTCACAAAGCAACAGCTCAGCCATCTCCCAGTCCTCCTTCCAGGCAATGGCTTGGAGAGCTAGGTGATACGCATGAGCATTCCCCTTAAGCTTCCCATTAACCTTCATCCAGTCAAAGAAGCTAAGAACCTTGTCATCGCTGAGCTTCTCGAGACGGATCAGAGCAGAATTGCATTCTTCAATGCTGGACTCCTTGCTTATCCCGGACAAAACATCATCGTCTTTAACTGCAGATTTGTGAGCATGCCTGTCCTTTCCCAGGCGGCCATGCTTCGGAGCTCCGTGCCTTACCAATTTCTTACCACCCTGTAACCTCCGCCACAATTTGCCCCCTTTCTTCTTCTGCGCAAAGCCCACTGAATTAACTGATGGCATTTTGCTGCCAAAACTTACAGCTTCAGATGGAAGAGATGAAGACACCCTGACACCACTGTCGTCGAAAGAGCAGACCACACCGTTCTTCAAGAATGCCCCTGGACGGCTCTTCCTCCCAGCACCACCATGGCTTGTGACGGCTGCTGCGCTGCCTGCACACCAAAGGTCCCCCATTGGCAACATCCAGGAACTAAACCCAACCACATGCAGCCCCACATGGACTGGGTTGCTAGCAAGATTGCGCCTCCTGAGTTCTGGAGGACGACCGGCTGGGGTGGTTCGAATCCTCAGGGCAGCCATTCCGATTCAGGCGGGGCCAAGGCCCGGCCACCCTGGGCAGCTGGCCGGTAGAGCGGAGGCGGAAGCGGAGAGGCAGGTGCGTACGCAGGGTCGCGGACGGTGTGCGGAGGCCGAGCGGTGGGAGGGGTAGCCGCTGATGCCGCCGCCGTGCCTGGGACTGTCCCTCCGTCGCCGAGGGCCCGAGCCTGAGCGCCGCCTCCGTCGCCTTGGTGCCGAGCGCGAGTGGCGGAGGGAGCATAAGATGGAGCGTCGGCGCTGCGAGGAAGATAAGAAGCGGCGGCGGCTGTCAAGCTGTGTGTACATAGAAGAGCCACGAAGACTTCAGAGTGAAAATGGGGCATAGAGAAGAGATGTTAGTGACCCCTTGTATTTTCTGTAATCTCCATCTCCATCTCCATAAGACGAAATCCGCTGGGATTCCCGGGCAGCGGATAGGGTCACGTCGCCCGCTAACCCTTTAACCGTTGGATCAAGCCAACTAGAGATCTTAACCGTCCGATTGTAGATCGGTTCGGGTCTCGCCCGATAAACCCGACGCACGGGCGGTCGCGAATCGTCGAGAACCCGCTCATCCCTTCCGCGTTCCGCGTCCTCCGCCTTCTGCTGCGCCGCGCATCTCCCTGCTCCTGCTCGTCCCTCGCTCCCTTCGCCTAACCTAACCCTAGCGGCGACGCAGGCAGGACCGCGAGGCGGCGACGTCAGCAGCAGCGCGGGGGGGCAGCGCGCGCAGGCTGCTGTGGCGACGGCGCTCACGCAGGATCTCGCGAGGCGGCGGTGCGAGCTCAAGGCGGCACGCGAGGCACGACGGCGGGCGGCGGCACAAGGAGCAGCGCGGGCGGCGGCGGCGCTTGGCAGAGGTATAGCCCATAGATGAGCTCGGTAGAGGCCATGGCAGGAAGGTGCTCGAGCTTTTGCTACTGTGGCTACAGAGATGAGGCCCTCTTCGTCTCCTGGCAGCAAATTTCTGCCGTGGTGCCGCTACTGCATGGTTCTGGCCGCAGCTGTGGAAGCGGTGCTACCATCTGCAACGGCGGCAGTGGCGATCGGGCCATGCGACTTTGGATTGCACTGCTGTTGCTACTGTAGCCGTCGGCGAGTCCATGCAACCACACTGGGCACTCAATCGATCTATCCTCACCTCGAGACCATGACGCAAGAGCGAGATATAGCTCCAGCCACAACCTACAGACTACAACTTCATTGCCGTCCATTAATGGCTGAAATGCCCTTAGCTCAAGACCATTAGCTGGCGTTGCCTCCACCGATGCCTGCAATGTGTTCAGTAAAATGTCCCACTCGTTCTATATTTCTGTTTAAAGGTTTACATGCTAAACAATAATGCACTTGATAGATTTTGCTAAGTTCTCTATGCAAGTTACATGATTCTTTGGAGCGAAATTTTGCAGTTTCACAAGTTTGATTTCTCAAAAATGGTTATCGTGTGAGTCGAATTTGATTAGCAGTGGTTTCAATTCCCAAAGACATGCTGCGCTTTAACATACCCACCAAAGTCACCAAAGCAATTAGCGTTGGATCACACATATTCAGTGCCCTTTGCAGCTATCAGATATGTTTTTGGTAAGCATTGTAAATTGTACAAATCAAAGGAGACATGCTCATATGGGTGTGTTTGTTTTAGCTTCAAAATCAGATGAATCAGGTGAATCAGGTGAGGAATAGTGAGAGAGGAATAGTGAATAATCAGTAGAATCAGAGCGAGCTGGAGCTGAAACAAATGAAGCCTATATACTTCAGTGCACCTTCTGAGCGGTTATGTTTTTGGTAAGCACTGTATGCAACCCGACGTTGTGGAATGTTCGCATCTTAGTATTGACTGTATGCAGATTTACAGATCAGAGGTAACATTCTCATATGCTTGATCTGAGAACGAGCTTATGAAGCATATTATCTTTGTTACATGAACAAGAGTCTATACCATTAGATGCAGAAGTAGTGCTATCAGTTCCCCAAAATAGTAAAAAGACAAGATGGTGGAACATTTCCACGCAACTGTTGAGACAGATGCTCTCTGATGGATCTATCAAAGTGGCCTTTCACAAATAAAATGGAGTGCGTATTACTTCTGTGGCACAAACAGTACCACTTTATATAGGACTACTTTATTTCTATAGGGACTTATCTACATTGCAGCAATCAAAGTCCTCATGGCACCGTAATTTTACATTTGTGAGATCTTCACTCCTCAAATCATATAGTTCAAAGGACACGATGGAATTTCAAGGAAGTAGAGACAACATTTTGCATTTCTTTCTTCCTCCATTCTCATTTACATAATGTCAGATCTTAATGTATGCTACGAAGCTAAAAGACTTTGCAATCTCAGCCTAAAGCATATCTTTTTTTAGAAAAATAAGAATAAATAATCAAACATATCTACCCTTACACTATTCTGCGACGAAGGTGCTCTTCATTTCCTTGCTCTCGTTGAGTAATTAGACATCAAATGGGGAAAAAATCTAAATGTTGTAAATCTCAAATAGAATCACCACTAACTAGCTCAACATGGCGCGGCAACGCCGCGCCCCAGGTTTCTAGTGAGAGTGAATCCATAAATCATTTTTTTTAATGTTGTATGAGTAGTAATGTCTAGACCATATATAGTGTCAGACTTGCTGGGAAGGGAGTTGGGTAAAGACTTCGAAACCACTGCTAGTTTGTGGATTTCTAACAAGAAGCATGTTGCCAACGCGCTGGTAGCGCAGTGGTGAGCGCTCTCGTCGGGGAGGCCACCCGCCCGAGTTCGAATCCCAGCTGGGGTTCAGCCGGGTGTGGCACCGGAGGTTTTTCCTCCAAAATAAAATCAGTCTTCGCTTGACCGAGTTTTAAGCGTCTGCCTCTCCCGCGTGAAGTTACAATGGGATAACGACGTGCCTCTCCCGCGTGAAGTTACAATGGGATAACGACGTGCCCGTCGTCTACGGAGGACTTCGGTGATCTCAAGAAGGACGCGATCTTCGGATCTAAGTGTAGTTGTAGGTTTGTTTGTACACGGGTGGTGTGTAGTGTGCGTGTGTTGAGTGGACGTGCGTGTGTACAAACAGATACTACAGCTGTATCCAGATGAGAAGCGTCAAAAAAAAAACAAGAAGCATGTTGTTACTAATGTTATCACTTTTGTAGTCTTGTGTGCTATTTGGAAGCTGAGAAATGAAATCTCTTTTTAGGGTATTGCATGGACAGGGCTAAGGATGATACTACCGAAAGAGAAATCCATAAAAGAATTCAAAATTGGATAGAAAAATAAAAATCAAAAACTACGTGAAATAGGAGGAGAAAAAAAGGGAAATGAAAAAAATAGAAAAGAAAAAATGAATTCTCTTAAAGCCCATTTGGATCATAGAATTAAATTCATGTAATAAATTGTAGACGTGGAAGAAGAATTCATATAATCCTTTACATAAAGTTTATAACTTTACTTAAGCTGGAAAAAAGAATCCATAGAATTCATTTATCATGTCTCATCCTACGAATTTGACATAGACTTAAAGGTGAACTTTAAAGTTGTGGGATCTCAATTTTCAAGCCAAAATAGTCTATTTTTTTTTTTAAAAAAAATCCAATTTTAAAAAATGAAGGATCCAAACAGGCTCTTATAAACACATAGGTTTGAAATGTGCTTTGTGATGCGACCAAAACGCAGCGTGTCCGATACCGTGTTTATTCCGACATCCGACTTGCTGTTCGTTTCGTATTCGAATTCGAATTCTGACGCAGCCCTCCATCTTACAAAAAAACCTGCGCAGTCCTCTGCCTCCGAAGCCCGAACACACACCGCACGATCGCGTCGTCACCGCCCCCTCGCGCCGCCATGGCACAGATCAAACCGGCCGAGGTCTCTCTGGAGGCAGGCAACCTGGCGGAGCACTCGGCGGAGCTCGACGACGACGGCCGCCCGCGCCGCACGGGCACGGTCCTGACGGCCAGCGCGCACATCGTCACGTCCATGATCGGCTCGGGCGTGCTCTCGCTCCCCTGGGCGGTGGCGCAGCTCGGCTGGGCCGCGGGGCCCCCGGTCCTGCTCGTCTTCGGCGGCGCCACGTACTAAACCTCCACGCTGCTCGCCGAGTGCTACCGCGCCGGCGGCGGCGGCAGCAACGGCGATGACCCCGTCGCCGCGGCCGGCCGCCGGAACTACTCGTACATGGAGGCCGTCCACGCCATCCTCGGCGGCTGGAAGGTCACGTTCTGCGGCGTCATCCAGTACGCCAACCTCGCCGCAACCGCCGTGGGCTACACCATCGCCGCATCCATCAGCATGCAGGTGGTCTGGAAGGCCAACTGCTTCCACGCCCGGGGGCACGACGCCGACGCGTGCCAGAGCCCCAGCATGCCCTACATGATCGCGTTCGGGGCCACACAGATCGTCTTCTCGCAGATTCCAAACTCCCATGATATAGAGTGGCTGTCCATCGTCGCCTCCGTCATGTCCTTCGCCTACTCCGGCATCGGGATCGGGCTCGCCGTCGCGCAGACCGTGGCCAACGGCGGGTTCAGGGGCACGCTCACGGGCGTCGCCGTCGGCGGCGCGGCGTCGGGAGGCATCAGCGTCGCGCACAAGGTGTGGAGCACGATGCAGGCGCTAGGCAACATCGCCTTCGCCTACTCCTTCTCCAACGTGCTCATCGAGATCCAGGACACGGTCAGGGCGCCGCCGCCGTCGGAGACGGCGGTCATGAACAGGGCCACGGCGCTCAGCATCGCCACCACCACCACGGCGTTCTACGCGCTGTGCGGCTGCATGGGGTACGCCGCCTTCGGGAACGCCGCGCCGGACAACCTCCTCACGGGCTTCGGCTTCTACGAGCCCTTCTGGCTCGTCGACCTCTCCAACGCCGCCATCGTCGTGCACCTCGTCGGGGCCTACCAGGTGTTCTGCCAGCCCATCTACGCGTTCGTCGAGAACCGCGCCGCCGCCGCGTGGCCGGACAACGCGTTCGTCTCCAAGGAGCTCCGCGTGGGGCCCTTCGCCCCCAGCGCGCTCCGGCTGGTGTGGCGTTCGGCGTTCGTGTGCCTCGCCACCGTCGTCGCCATGGCGCTGCCCTTCTTCGGCAGCGTGGTGGGGCTCATCGGCGCCGTCACGTTCTGGCCGCTCACCGTCTACTTCCCCGTCGAGATGTACATCAAGCAGCGCCCCGTGGCGCGCGGCAGCACCCAGTGGATCTGCCTCAAGGCGCTCGCCACCGTGTGCCTCCTCGTGTCCGTCGTCGCCACAGTAGGGTCCATCGCCAGCTTCGTCGGCGCGTTCAAGGTTTTCCGGCCATTCAGTGGCTAAACCTCTCAGAAGACACACATGTATGCATGCGTGGAGCTCAAAGTTTGCAAGGACCGGACAAACTTGGTTTCTGTGAAAGTGTGAAGTAGTAGCTGCTACTGAAAGTCTGCCACCATTCATTCTAATCTGTGTATAATAGTGGCCAGGGCAGACTTGTTTCTGTAGCTTCTAAGTTGTACTGTATTCACTTTATAACTGACAGCTATTATGTTGTCAAAAAAAAAAAAACTGACAGCTATTATTTGTTACTACATCTAATTAGAACGCATGCCATTGGATTGGATCGTCCATAACAAAGCATTTCAAGGTTTGCAACAGCAACTAACGATGTGGCAAACAATAATTCGTGCTGCAACATGTTCAGTACTTTCTGAAACAAACAAGATGATACCAGTAACGGATACTTTGTGTCTAGAAATAATACAAGTTTACCCAGCTACTACAGGTCTTAAGGACATAATCTAATCTAACCCAAGTCTTTCTGAAACATCATCCTTGAAACGCCTTTGGTTGGCTTTTGGGAGCAGCTTCTGCTTCCCAGATGTTAAAAGCCAACCAAAGGGACCCAGACAAGCTGCTGCCTGCCTATCACACATCGGGAGTCGCTAGACACCTGGATTGGAACCTAGTGTATATATATCACGTCAATAGAACACCAAGCAGAGAATGTACAAAGAAAAAGGTTGAAAAGGTCATACTCGTAATAGGATGATCATTATATTTCATATGAACATTATGATGTTTACATGTGACTAGATTCTCTCTTTCCTAAAGAATACATGATCCTAACACTGTCCAGCCTCCCCGTGGCGATCATCCTTCTGTTATTTCTGTCACTCTAGCGGCCTCCCCATGGCAAATTACTCTTTGTTTGAACGGTAATAGGCTGGGCAATCTTCGTTTGGAAGACCAATGATCCCCGGGAATTGAGGCCAACAATAACCTTCCTCAAATCCATGAATGGTATTGTCACTGTTCGGATAAATAGAAATGAATTAAGTGGGTGTATGTTCACTGTACAGGGGTGTGAAATGATCACAGAAGGGCGGAAGATCCAAACTTGGGGATTCTATCACAGGGTGCACGAATCCATCCAATTTGCCCTTTCTCATTGTCATAAATCACCATCTGATCCTGCATCGTAATGTCTGCAAGAGAAATCAAAACATAACATCAATTCAAATGTTGTGAGTTATAAATAAACTTCTTCAATGGGTTTAATTGGTTTTGTCTGAATTTGCTACCTCCAAGAATGCTCAGATCCTTGAGACCAACTTCGGCTCCATTGAGGATGCCCAAACAAGCATTGCCGTATTTCTGACACAAACAGAGAGAGATTTTAGCCACCAACAACTTACTGCCACTGATAATAATTCATCGGGTTAAGGAATATTAACTGTAACAATGAGGTAGTTTTGAGGAGGGATCTCCATGAGTGCCTTCTTGCCATTGGCAAAGTTCAGCATCAAAGATTTGAACTCCTTTTTCACATCAAGTACAGATTTGAATGGTTTCTTCCCTTTCCAGCACAGAGGCAGAGAGGGGTCAGATACCTCTTTCAGCGTCCTGCTTAGGTCACCCTTAAGCTGTAAGAAACAAAACCTCATTAACCCCATGTTTATTAAATCATGAATCATTTGCATTACAAGAGAAAAACTTTTTAATCTTACAGCGGTGACAAGTGCTTCATATGGCTGTGCAGCAAAGTAGGTGAATGAGCTTCCACTGTCAAAGACAACTTCTGTCAGTTTGACGCGCAGCGACTGGTCACCAAAGTACAGACTTGCTGAGCCAGGGGAATAGTAATTCCTGCAAATACAAGCTTATGTCAAGCTAGGATAATAATTAATAAAATATAATGTTATGACAATTTGAAAGGCAGAAAATTATTCTGATCACATCTGAAAATGATAAAGGAAACAGGTTTCTTTGAAACTTTAAAGGGCCATGATGCTTACCGGAGAGCACTGCGAGCCATAGGAGTCCATGTCACACGTTGATAAGGCACAAGATCATCACCAAAGAAGAGGAACCCGCCTCCTCTTAGGCTGAGGCAGTGGCCAACCACGTTCTTGGTGACTCCATGCTGCTTGAACTGTGAAAGTAAGCTAACTGATCCAGTCCCAAGCCCAAGCACACCGTCAGTAGGTGACACCTCACCGCTGTTGACCTGTTGGTCATAGCCACACCTGCACAAATGAAAGCAACCAAAAATACCAATTCAAAAGGCTAATTTTCCAAAGCTGTACACCTCACAGGATGCAATTAGTGTACCCGAATGCTAGATTGGGGCGGACAACAGAGCCATTTGCGAGGCGGAGCGCGAAGCTGTCATTGACGAGCACACCGGTGGATGACCCCTGATCTGCATACTTAATCACATAGTCGCACTGCGCGTTCGGTGAATCACATCTGTGCTTCACGTTTAGCTCGTTGTGGAGGGAAGCACACATCTGATCCACGCACGGCACCAGCTTGTTCTTTGTTGGCCGGTAGAGTGGGTGTGGCACCTGCACCAACAAAAGCCAATGCCAAAAGGTATATTAAGCATGGTATTAATTAAAAATGTTGGGCTAGAAGAAATAGAATGCTCCCTCCAAAGGTAACGTAATGCAAGACTACGACAAATCTTGAAATGGAAAGCAAGTCCGAATAGGACATCATGGAGAAAATGCCATTACTGAAGACCCGGACTGAACTGATTCGTTACTGTCATTTGTGGACTACACCAATCTAACTTTATCCTTCTTTTTCCGTCAGAACTGGCTTTTCGTTTGAAAAGAAACACCAACTAACTAACAGAATATTGGTATCCGAACCATGGTATTTGCAGCTGCTGTAGCAGAATAAACAAATCAGCAATTACTGATTTTCCTGAATGTGAAATTTGATAAATTAAAGCAGTGGCTAAATAAACAAGAAAACAATCAGGGTAAAGACTTTGGAACAAAACAATCCCAAGATCGAACAATCATCCTTGAACTAACACCACCATGAAAAACTCGCTCTGAATTAAAAATCAAAGAACCGATGGCGAAGGGAGGAACGGTACCTTGTTGCAGCTCCTGCAGGGCGCGTCGCACTGCAGCCAGGTCAGATCGCTGCCGGTGTCGACGTCCAGGAAGTATGGCTTGGGCGGGTTGCCGATGTTCATGGCCACGTAGTACAAGCTGTGAAAGAAACCGTGATTATGTTGATAAAAAATGATTTTTTTTTTTCTCTCAGTCTCTATAAAAGGATGATCCATCACTGGAGTAGTAAACAATTCTGATGCGCCAAGAAGAACAACAGAGTAATGCGCACGGAAATCCACGGGCCTCCCGAATGGAATGGAACCAAAAGTGGCAATCAGTTGATTGGTTCATCGTGGGTCTTGGAGTCAGCGAAGGGGAATGGGCGGAAACAGATTGGCTGGCCACGCAGAGCAGCGAGAGGGAGCGGAGGGGGAACGCACCCGTGCGGGTAGACGTCGCCGTAGAGCGGGAAGACGGCGGAGGACGGCTCCGCCTCCACCCTGGCGGCGATCGAGCTGGACGCCCCGCCGCCCCTCACGGGCTTGTCCCCGCGCACCGCCGCCGGCGCCAGCAGCAGCAGCGCGACAAGCACCACGAGGCCAGCGGGCGGGGCCCACCTCGGAGCCATGGGGGCAGGAGGACTGGATAGGCAGGCAGAGTCTGGGAGCAGGGGAGGAGGCAGACAGCTAGCTACTTGTCTGCTTCCCCTACTCCCCCTTTTTTCTCTTCTGAATTTATTTTCTTGGTGGCGTGTGTGGGCCTGTGGGGGGTGGGGTGACGAGGGATTTTATAGGGAGGACTAGAGGAGGAAGATGGGAGCAGGCAGCAGTGTTGTGGATTGGAAGTTTCCTCCTGGGAAGGAGAAAGGATTCAGAGGGAGAAAGGATTCAGAGTTTCCTGGGAAGGAGAAAGGATTCAGAGTCTCTTGGTTTTGTTGCTGCAGCAAGGAAAGGGGGAGAAGACTTTCAGTTTACTGTTATTCTCCCTTTTCAGAGATCTTTCTGATGCGGTTTTTTTCAGCTTCGTTCAAAGGCAAAGGTTACCTGCCTCTGCATGGAATGGAAAGGGAGGAGTGTGGGTCAAGGAACAGTGGCTGTCGTGTGGATGTGGAGGCTGCTCAGTGCTTCTGCTCTTTGATTGTTCCAGGAAACAAAGGAAGGTATTGCCTACCTGTTGTGTTCAGCTTTGGCATCAATCTGTGTGACGTGGTGCATGCACGAATTCAGCACTGTCAATACTTACCGTGCACGTGCAGAGCTGCAAGTGTTACCAAATTGAGGCATTATATTGTTTGTTACCGTGTTGAAGCTTTGAATGTTCTGTCTTTTGCTTTAAGGATCTAGTGTGCCAGATGAGTAGATTGACTTTACTGAAGATGATGTAGGATCGGATTGGTTGCCTGCCGAACCCCATACCTAAGACTCCTAGTGGGATTCACTCAGATTTGCCATATGTACGGGTTAACACTATTTTGAAAGAGCAAGTTGAGCTGCACAAATCAGTCAAATCTTGCGTATGTAGATATGATGAGGTCACTTTGTTTTGAGGTTACAATCATGTATGGAGCTCGGACCTACTGCTTTCCATACTGGCCATTTACTATTGTGTAATAGGAAAAACAACACTCTCATTTAGTATGTATTAGAGCATCTCCAGCAGATCTCCTGCTTTAGCCTTCTTCCTACTTTTGAGGGCCAAGAGAAAAAAAAATTCACTCTAGCAGGGTCTCTACTAAATCGCTCAAATTCAAGAAACCTCTCAAATTACTCATCTAACCCTCAGTTTGGCACGGCCCTCAAATCTTAATTGCATTCATTTATGGGCATAACATGGCTCAAGTTAATAGTTTTGTTCGTTTTATGTTTAATGATTATGTTATTTGATTTGTAAACATGTTATGAATTATATTGTGATCAACTATAATTAAATTTAGATCACATTTGTGTTTGGATTTGAAACATATTTTTATTTATAATTTTAGTGTTGTGTTTTTATCGTTAGAGTTTAAACAAATTATTATATAGTATGATGTTCTCAAGTGCATATATATATATTGTGTGTAACAAATAGAGAGAACTAAAATAGAGGCTCTATTTTGAGGGCAATTGCCGGAGTTCACTTCAGAAAACAGAGCTCTCAGAAATAGAGACAACCCTCAAATAAAAAATAGGAACTCAGTTTTGAGGGCTATTGCTAGAGTTGCTCTTAGAGCTTTCCTAAAAGATCCATTGCTATAGTTTTCTCTATTTATAGAAAGAGAGAAAAAAATAAAAATGTTAATATAGTAGTATCTCTTACAAGACCGTTTGAAATTCATGGTCTAAATTTAGTTGTTTAATCTTATGGGTTAAACTTTACATCACTTTAACTCATTTGTGTGGTCTAATCAACTAATGGTGTTTTTTTTTAAGTTGGCTAAATTTAAACAACACTTTAGTTCATATGGTGGAGCCTTACCAATTAAAGTGGCCTAATTATCAATTGAAAAATCTTTAGCTTTGTTATAATGCAGATATGACCTCAAAGATAATCTAGTATGCTCTTGCCAGCTATTAGAGTCGAGGTTCGGGTTTTTAAGTTTAACTAGGTTTATAGAAAACAATATCGACATTATACCTTTAAATAAATTTTATAAAAATATATATCAAGGATATTAATTTTTTATATATTTGATCAAACTTATAATTATTTAACTTGTCAATAATGAAATTTTTGTTTCTTTTGAGACTGGGGGAGTGGGTGATTGGGCTTCTGAGAGCTCCCGCTTCTTTCTAGATTAAGTTCCGATTCTTATAGGAGCCGGTGAGTCAAACAGTCTGTTCGTTTGAATTTATCATCTAAACCAGCCAGTCATTCAACAGTATTTTTCTCTTACAAAAAGTTAATAGCAGCTAGAATCAGTCAGCTAGAGACGACTAAGCGAACAAGGCAAAAGATTCTTTGTGGTAATTTACTTTTTTTTTGATACCTCTCGTCTGGATACAGGTGTAGTATCTGTTCGTATACAGACGCACTCCTACACCACACACTGGCACATCTGGTACACGAACAAACTTGTAACTATACGCAGATATAAAGACACATCCTTTCGAAGATCACTAGAGACACAGGCTCTGCAGACGACGAGCACGATCCCTCTGTGGTTTCACGCATCGATAGGCTTCACTAAAATATAATTAGGAAAAAATTCCGGTGCCACCCCCACAAGTCGTCCCAACCGGGATTCGATCGTGGGTGGGCTAGCTCGGCCACTGCCAGAGCTACCACTGAGCTACCAGTTAGTTCGCTTCCTGGTAATTTACTTTGCTTTGGATGGAGAAACGGTTCCATTGAAAAGAGCTTTTTTTGGCCGAGCAATGACAATACAGTCGGATCACAGTTTCACGTCATTGTCGAAGTGGTACAGGCATCTCAATTGGCTCCTGTTCCTGTATCTGTCGGGTGACCGACTGACCGTTGATTCAACCCAAGTCTTCCATATAGTCCCAAGAAAAACTCCGATAAAGTTGATGCGCACAGCGCATCTATTGGATGCTACACGTAACCCAGCCGCCCAGACATCTTTAGTATCAGCATTAATTAAAAAAGAGTACAAGAAAGGAACAGTTCCGACTTTTACCACTAAACAATCGCCGGCTTTGATTTTGGCCATCAAATGTCAAAACTAGACATAAAGCTCTCAGACTAGCTATTAAAACCAGACAACTTTGGTCATAATAAAAATATGGTGAACTCTCTAAAAAAATCATAACAAAATCATTCGAAATGAAAAATATGGATTAGTATCAATATTTTTCTAAAATTGTAACATGTTTATTAGTGCTCAACCTAGAGTCATTTGGATCTAGTTTTAGTGTTCATTTCTCGTAGTCGCGACCTTGTTTAATTATAAGGTCAAGCAAAAGAATCCAATGGACTTCAAGTACATAAAGATCTTAAAGGTGATGCAAACCTCGCAAATGTAGTACTCCAAAAGATATAAATCTTATTTAGGAATTACATGTCTCGTGCTTTATTTATTTTGATTGGTTGAACAGATAGTATGTTTCAAATAAGGCACGGCTTCAAACATTACGCAATCAACTGATAATCAGATAACTAACATAAAGTAATAAAGTGCAAAACAACAATTTAAATAAATTAGCGGTCACGGCTATGCAATCAATAAAACACTAGCGACAAAAGTAAAATCCAATTAGCTCTAGAGCACCAATACATATATAGCTTGCAAATAGATCGATTGTCATCCGTCATCCATGTCTATAATTGCAGGCTTTTAGCTGAGTCTTAAAATAGTTAGGCAAACAGTACTTTTGGTTTGAAGTTGGCAAAAGCTGTCCGGGGCTAGGCAACAACCCCAGGCGTTAGATTTTGGAGGTCTAGGGTGAAAATGAATGCTTGGAGAAGTTGACACCAGGGCTCAACCAATCACTCCCTAAATCTTCTTTAACATATGTCATGTGTTTCGTCTAACTAAGGTTCTATTTAAGTGATAGTCCTGGCAGAACTAGTGGTTATGGTTAATTCTATAAATCCAAATGAGACTTAACCCTCGTATATATATACATACATACCATGTGCCCACAAATCCATTATTTGGGTCGCATGCCGCGTTGCCAAGTACTCCATGGTAGCCTGTGATTCAGTAGGCGCATGACGGAAGCCATCGTCAATGAGGAGCCGAGGGCATATCAACCCAGTTGATTTGTACAATTCATATTTCATGAATCTCAATTCTTTCAGACTTTAGTGAAATAAACATTTTTTAGTCAAATAATATTATAGAAAGGCTTGTTGTTGTAATTTGTATGATATATAAGCTCAATTACTGGTATATGTTTGCAAATGTGCTATGTGGTTCCTGCTTAGGTCCCCTGTAAATGCGAATTCATGGCTGTAGTGACATTAAAGTGTGCCTACAATTAATAATGTTTCAACTAAGAAGCACATGATCAAACAAATCAAACAATGGCAAGTGTTTTTTTTTTATAAAAAGTATCTGTATTATAGGATAAGGAAAACGTATAAATGCAGATACGACCATACAGGATACAAAGGCAGCTGCCTAAGCGACTTTACATAGAAGCCCCTGCAGAAGACAAAAATAACAAGAAGGTCCCTGGCCTCCGGAAGCACCCGCCGCCACGCAGATCTGGAAGAGCCCCATCACATAGAAGCTTTGAAATGAACCGCAATAGACGCCTGACGCAGAGGCCGGGTTGATTTCATCGTAGAAGGACCATCGGTCGGGGACGCGCCCCGAGCACCTCCAGACTTGAATCAGAGCTCGCCGTCGACTCGCGCCGAAGTAAATCGAGCTCGATCCACTCTCCAGTCGTCCGCCATACCTGCAGCCATCTCTGCATCGATGACGAAAAACAGAGCGGCAGCACCACCGCCGCCCGGCGGCGACGGAGCAGCGATCCGCGCGGACTCCTATACAAGGGCCGGCGAAGCCGGACTCCACCTCCACGAGCTCGGACTCCACCTCCACGAGCTCGTTGATGACGCCGGAGTGGAACATCACCAGGACGGGGAGGAGCTCGAGAGGACCTTATTCCACCATGGCGTCGTCGTCGCCGCCGCCTCGACCACAACGCCGGGAACCTAACCCTAACACTACAGGGACCTTCGTCACCGACCGGCGCAGCGGTCTCCACCACCTCGCAAAGGCCCAAGGGCCATCGGAGGCGAGGAAGACCGCCCGCCTCGCCGGCGGCAACCCGAGCACCCCCTTTCGCCTGCCTCAACAGTAGGTGGCCTGGAGAGTTTGAGAGAGGAAAAGAAGGGTCTGCGGCGGCGCCGTTGTTGGGAGCAAGGCGCAACAATGGCAAGTATTGGTACTTGTCTTTGGAGTTTGAGTTCTCTGGTGTGACATCAGATATTGGTTTATTACTTTATCACAATTGGAGTCAGCAGGAAATGTTATATATATTTATATGGTTGAACAACACGGAGGCACAAGACTATCATGAATACAACGCTTAATAGAACCGCTATCATGGAGACATTCCAAATCGCCCCAAAATAAAAGGATCCAAAGAGCCTTTTCGGTTAAATCAGTTTAGTTGGGTACCAGTCTCAGTAACCACTGGCTACAGCACAAAATCCAAATTTAAAACTCATTAGCATCCAACAAATTAAAAACGTAAACCATTTTGGCATACCAACGATGAATGGGAAATTCATGCAGAATCATTTTTGACATCATTCTAAGACTGGGCAGTATAATATAATAATTAATCAGGGTTGAACTCTACATCCTCTATGCATCGCCTAAGCCACTAACAACACCAGTCTTATCAAAACACAAACCACACGGTCCACAGCCTCGAGAAAATGAGAACCTATCGCTAGTAACAACTAGCTCTATATGTGATTTGTGCAATTGAATTGCAATGGTTAACGATCATGAATCAGGGCTACATCTCAGGAATCTAAGACACAAAAAAGAGAAACCTCATCTCACTAACCTACATTTGAATTGTTCCCTGAGGGTGATGATCTCAACAAAGGGTGATGATTAGGAGCTGCCGAGTTGGGCATGCCAGGGTTGAACATTATGTTGGGTGCCGATGAGGACGAGCCTGGATTGATGGCCGATAGAGGCAAGCGAGGTCCAAATGAAAGCATCTGTTGCCGCTGCTGCAGCAGAGCCATCTGAGGATGGCCCTGCATGTTATTTGCATACATTGCCGGCACGCTGGACTGGGACATCGAGCCTGGCATCATCAGCGGTCTAAGGCCGGTGGCCTGATTCATTGGGTTTGAAACCATACTGCTGCTGCCTCCAGGTACTGTACCACCTGTGGAAGTGAACCGGGTTGATAACAGCCGGGCACGCTGAGTTACCAGATGCTGCCTCATCTGCTCTAACCGCTCACTTTCCTTCAAGAGCATTGTTTCAATCTCTGCAAACTGCTTCAATTTCAACTCCAGTCTCTTTAACTGCATGTCCATAAAAATTAATAACAAGTTGAAAGTCATGCCATTTGCCTTTTTATCCAGAATTACATGTATGGAACTCAAAAAGACTTATCTAAGGAAGAGGTTCAAAGTCCTTCAAAACAAAATCTGTTTGAGCTTGGTTGAATCATAATGGTAGTAAAGGGTGATTTTAACCAATGAACTATACGTTTTTGCCAAACTTTTTCTTTTCTCAGGCATGCAGGAGTGGCAGCACTGTGTATCATTATATTAAGAAAAATGGGGCAGGGACCCTTACACCACAGAGACAAAACACTAGAATCTTAAGCAAATAGACGTGCCCTAGCAAAACCCAAGAAATGAAGCCCCTCACTAGTGAGCAACAGTGCTTCTATTAGTTAGGAGATTCGCCACAAAAAGAAACAGGAAAATCCTCCTATTAAGCCTGTTTCATAGGAGGGTTTGCTGAATATTGCCCATCACAAGAGAACTTCAAAATGAGTCTTCCAGCTCTGGTTGAAGCATCACTTCAGAGATGAGATCCCAAAGTGTGAGATATTCAGTAAAGAAATCAGCAGATAGGGCGCCCTGAATATTCCTAACCAATGTCTTCTCCAATCCCTTAGATTCAAGGATGACCTCAGGTCATCCTTTTACTTCTGGTTTGTTGCTTTCAGTTAATATGTTTGTAAGTAAACCCTCTGTGTTTTCTAAAATTTAATATAAATCTGTTGTGGGGACCTCCCCCACAGTTTTTGCCGTCAAAAAAATATCCCTAACCAAGGTATGAGTTTTTACCAAACTGCCACCTCAAGTTTGTAGTAAAAGATGGTTTTACCAGTAAGTTCTAGGTTTTGTTTTTTAGATATCTATATTCAATATGGCAGGACAATTGTTTTATGCCAAACTACAAAACTACTGGGAATTAGCATGATCGGCCAAGAAATAAGCTCCATTCTCCAATTATGGTAAATGCCAAACTTTGAGAAGTGTGATTTTGTTTGCTTGTTTTTCCTCAGTGGCTCTTTCATGCTTAAAACCTCCTCTCTACTCAGTGTTTGGTTATTTTCTATAAAACACAGCCATCACATCACATGAAGTAACATATGAAAATACAAGGAATAGACATCATGTCAAGGATGGAGATTCTTTTTCTTTAACACCAAAGAACAAAAGGTTCCTCCAAGCTACAACTACCATAGTTGAGAATCAGGGTTTCTTTTTTCTTGTGACGTCATATAAACATGCAAAACACTGACACAGTAGCCAACCAACAATTCAAAACTATCATGAAAATAAGATGGTCAGACGCCAAAATAAGTAAATTGCAGAATCCACAAACTTATTTATTGCAACAGACCTGATGATTTATGATGGTGGCAGATAATCTCTGAATTTCACGCTCCTCCTGGTCGGCAAAAAGCTTGGATTTTGTTGCTGCTGCTGACAAGCCACAGATTGCAGCATTTTTCACAGTTTCAGAAGAAATGGATGATGAGGGTCCTGGTTCACAAGAAGATTGATTGTACTTTTAGTTTTTTACAATAACCTCTTGCACAATAAGATTGAAACAAAGGGAGTGGGGACAAAGCACTTACCATAGTTCGGATAAGTAGCATGACCCATAGCATCAGTGCCTTCTGCAGGCATCCTTAACAGAATGGAAAAATACGATGTTAACAAGTAGCTCTAGAAATGTGAGTGAGACCCCAAAAAAAACCAAATAAATCAGGTATCACTAAATAATAAAAGAGTTACTGCATTCCAGTCATAAAACTAACATGGCATATCAAAATCAGCAAATGTTCATTAATCAAATCACTGGGCATTACTTATTGCACAGGTGGCTCACCTGGAATCATCCCTTGTCAAAACTGATAATGCTGCACTTGCACAGGATGCTGCAACTCTTGGTCCTATTTCAGCAGCCAAAAATGCAACCTGCGAGAATAGTAATACCAGAGATATAAATAGATCTGTACACAGATTGGCCATTGACACATATTATAATGACACAGAAAACTGCATGGTATGCAACTGTGACTGCAGCTTGCGAGCGTTTACTAACAGAATTTGTGAACCTATTTGTTCCTTTTGTTCACCTTAATACAATGCTTCCAAGTCCCACACAATGGCCCCTGTTTCAGAGTTTAGCATCTTCACTCTGAAATATGGTTATACACTACATATTCCTCCAATGAGTGTACACCCATGGATTTACAACTATCACTGGAATAGCTCGAATGATTATGCCAACAGTGCCCTAGCCAGATATTTGTGATTCAGACAGCAAATTAATAGCTAAAAGTAGTACAGGCATATGGCCTTCCACCAAGAGTTATTTTATTTTGAACAGCTTTTGATCAATTAAAAGATCTGCAATAAGCTGTCTAGTCCCAAATTGTATAGGAAATGGATTAGCAACCCCAGTCATGGTTAGCAACATGTAAATGGTAAATATTTTTTGTTTGAGGTAGTAAGGGCTTTGATTAAAAAACATTTCAGGCATGGAAAACGTATGCACATCACTGACGGCCATATAAACAAATAGTGAAGATAATTACAGCTGTAAATGCTTTCAGACATTTCGGTATCCAAATTTGAATATAATGTACAATGACTCACCAGTGACATGACTGGATTAGCAGAATTAATGAATGGAATCTGGTTTCCAGGTTGGCTACCTTGAGGAAAGCAAAGGAACAAATCATCAGTCAAAAATACAGAATCCCGATACATTTTGGAACCATGAATACTGAAGCATAACAAAACTGAGAAGTTTGCTAGTTGAACAAATAGAAAACACACCTGAAGTACTGCCATTGGAATCTGAATGTAAAAATCCATTGCTTTGCATTCTGGATGGAAGGGATGCTTCTGGCACTTCAATGTTTTCTAACAAACCATCTTCCACAGGGAGACTAATATAATGGTGAATACATTGTGCTTTTGATTTTGTCCCAACATGACCTGCGATATGATTCCAGTTATCATTGAACTTCTCTATGCCCTCCAACAACAGCAAAGTTTCCTGATCAGTCCATCTGTCCCCATCAGTGCCTGATCCATCCTTCATCCCATCCACTCTCTGAAAATCTAAGCTTGAATGCCCAGTAACAAATTTTGCATTGTGAAAGCAGTCTGAACAAAGAGCAATGTCTGCCTGCTCCACCAGTTAAAATAAGATAGCTTGTTAATCTCATTTATATGCTTC
>JALGXP010000935.1:0-19825 GCA_023333625.1 Bothriochloa decipiens
AGCACTAGCAACTAGATATTATGCCATGCGTAATAGGATCTACGAGGTTGGGTGGGGTGTGGCACCTGTGAAGTCGTCACCGAGCTCCTCCTCGTACTCGTAGTCGTCCTCCTCAAGCTGATCCTCCTCTGAAACGAGACATAATAGCCGCGTTAGCGGCTCCTATAGAGTCAACACAAAGAAGCAATAAAATTCAATAACTCCAAATGCACTCATACACAAGCCTATGATGTAGAGCTTATTTTTATGAAAATTTGGACATTTGGTTCATATTTTTTGGAGTTCGTATGAAGAAGTTATGAATTTCGGAAGTTTATTCTATTTTCAAAAAAAGAAAAAGGGCGGATTAACCTGGGCTTGACACGTGGCAGCTCCTGATTGGGCCACGTGGCGTGCAGGAACAGTGTGGCTGGGGATATGCTGACGTCGGCACTGACGCAGGTCTGGGCTAGATGACGTCATGCCGACGTTATGCTGACGTCAGTGTCGACGGGTCCAGTTAGTGGCTGACAGGTGGGGCCAGGTCAATGGTCAACATTGACAGGTCTCGACCGGGCCTCGGAGGTCTGGACAGGGCTGGTTCAGGGCCAGGTCGGGTCGGCCACTGTACACTCGAGGGGGCGGTCCGGGGACCCCTCGAGGACGGAGCTCGCTCGGGCGAACGGACTGGCCTCGAGAACGAAACCTCGCCCGACGAACGGACTGGCCTCGAGAGCGAAACCTCGCCTGGCGAACGGACTGGCCTCGAGAACGAAGCCTTGCCCGGCGAACGGACTGGCCTCGAGAGCGAAACCTCGCCTGGCGAACGGACTAGCCTCGAAAATAGTTATCCGGTGAGACTCGACCCTCTGGCCTCGAGTCGAATCCTCGAATCAGGCCAGGACCTCGATTAGAGCCAGGCCCCCGACTCGTCGGGCGAAACCTCGACTTCATCGGGCGGATCCTCGACTCGTCGGGCGGACCCTGGACTCGTCGGGCGGAACCTCGACTCGTCGGGCAGACCCTCGACGAATGTCGGACGGACCCTCGACTTCGTCGGACGGACCCTCGACGAATGTCGGACGAAACCTCGACGAATGTCGGACGGAACCTCGATGAATGTCGGACGGACCCTCGACTCATCGGGTGGACCCTCGACGAATGTCGGCTGATTAGCTGAGCTACGTGGCTGGCCGGCTAGGTGCTCAAACTTGGGGAAATCGACCTCAGGCCAGTGGCGGTCAGCGAGGCACGGCTGCGGCGAGGCTAAATTCGCCGGCGAAGCCAGGCGTTGGTCTCCATCTTCCTTCTTGCCTTTCGATTGGAGAAGCTGGGATCTCCATGAGCTAGCTACCGGGGCTAGTCGAGGCACGGCGGGGCGTGCGCAGCTCGGCGGCCACGGCGGACGCTCCGGCGGCCAGAGTCCGGGGAGGCCGGAGCTACAAAAGTGCGTGGCTCCAACTGTGGCCCGTGCCGGCTCCTAGAGGTTGCCAAAAACGTGCTCTAGACTACGGCGAAGCTATCGACCGTGGTAAGGAAAGAAACAGGGGTAAGGGGAGCAAGAACGTCGACAGTGTACTGGTAACGGCCATGGCCGAGCAGGGCGAGGGCGGGGATGCTTACCCGCGTAGCGACGGTCGAGGCAGGTGACGCGGGCTTGGTGGCGGCTCGGTGCAGGGAAGGCGAAGCCGGGGCGTCGAGGCGGTTATGCGGCGCTCCCAGGTCCTCCTCAGCGCGCGGACGGCGGCGGCAGCAGCAGCGCTCTAGCTCCGCCTCCTTCCTGCTCCTCCCTCCTTCTCTCTCTCTCTCGCTCGACTGATCTGGCGGCGGGTCTCCACAAAGACGGCGGGGCGATGGGGAAACCCTAGAGGCCAGGGTGCTCCTCTTTAAATAGGCACGGCGGCCGGCCATGGACGGCGGAGGCAGAAGATGCCCATCGGGCGGCTGTGTGCAGCCACGATTAGGGTTAGGGTTCGGTGAAGCGCGGTGCAAGCAAGCGATTAGATGGACGGCGCGGGACACGGCCGTACTCGGGCGGACTGCGGAGGCGCGCGGTGCACAAAATGGTGCAGCGGACGCGACGCGCGGTCGACCAGATGTGGTAAAAGGTAGGAGCTGATAGGTGTGCTCCGCTTGTCAGTGAGAGAAAGGGAAGGGGCGCGGGCGCATTCGGCAGCAGGCCCTTGGTGGGCCGCCTTGTTGGGCCAGCGGTCAGCTGGCGGACGAGCGCGCGCGCTAGCGATAGACGGGGTGCGACAGCGCGTGGCGCGACTGGGCCGATGCTCGAGGCAGGCTGGTCAGGCGAGCGCGCGAGCGAGCGGGCAGGCGGCAGCGTAGCAGGCCGAGCTGGGCCTCGAGCTCGGGCAGGCAGGCCGGCGTGCATGCGCGTGCGCGCGCGGGCGAGCACGTGCGC
Organism: Bothriochloa decipiens; assembly: GCA_023333625.1. Taxonomy (NCBI): domain Eukaryota; kingdom Viridiplantae; phylum Streptophyta; class Magnoliopsida; order Poales; family Poaceae; genus Bothriochloa; species Bothriochloa decipiens. Next base: position 2,393 of record JALGXP010000935.1, read on the forward strand.
CGGAGGTCGAGCGCGCTACTGGGCCGGCGCGGGGAGTCGGTAGCAGGCATATATATATACATGCATTAAAGGTTATTTGATTTTATTATCATCACATAAAATCGAATAAGAGGCGAATCAAACTCTGGTTATTTAAATGCAATGCTCGGGCTAACGTCGAGTGCTATTTGTGCATCTATTAGCGGGTTTCCTACATGACATCCACCATACACTGGTGAACTTTAGAAAAATTTTTGAAAGCCCGTATTTTTGGTGACCGGATTTCTAGGGTTGTTACAGTCCTACCCCCTTATGAGAATCTCGTCCTCGAGATTCAAGAGTGTAACTTACTCTTCAAAAAGGTAGGGGTAGAGCTTCCTCATTTCTGACTCCTTCTCCCAAGTTGCTTCCCGTTCTGTGTGATTGCTCCACTGAATCTTCAGATACGGCGTGCTAGAGTTTCTCATTTCTTTGGTGGTTCTGTCCATAATGCAGACGGGGTGCTCTCTGTAGTCCAAAGTGTCCTGAATATCGAGTGCCTCTACGGGTATCGGATGCTCTGGCGGCTGCAAACACTTGCGCAGTTGCGACACATGGAACACTGGGTGTACTCCTGCCAGTTGTGGGGGCAACTCCATTCTGTAGGCAAGCTTGCCAATCCTTTCACTGATTCTGTACGGTCCCACATACCTCGGTGCTAGCTTTCCCTTTACATGGAACCTGATGGTCCCTCGAAGCGGGGAGACCTTGAGATAGACATAGTCTCCTACCTCAGACTCGAGGTCTCTACGCCTCTTGTCGGCATAACTCTTCTAACGGCTCTGGGCAATTTTTAGATTTTCTCACACCTGAGTGACTCCTTCCTCGGCCTCCTTAATGGTGGCCGGACCAAAGAACGATCTTTCACCCGTTTTAGACCACATCAAGGGTGTTCTGCATGGTCTTCTGTACATAGCTTCAAAAGGTGACATCTTGAGGCTAGCCTGGTAATTGTTGTTGTAGGAGAACTCTGCAAAGGGCAAGCTCTTCTCCCAATCAGTCCCATATTTCAGAACACAAGCTCGAAGCATATTCTCAAGTATCTGGTTCACTCTTTCTCTCTGTCCATCTGTCTGAGGGTGGTATGCGGTACTGTAATCTAGCTTGCTGCCGATTGACTTGTTCAGGGCTTTCCAGAACTTGGACGTATACTGCGGTCCACGATCAGATATTATGCTCTTAGGGGCTCCATGCAGCTTGAGAATGTTCCCAACATACAAATCTGCTAGCTGGCCGACTCGGGCATCAGTCCTGATGGCTAGGAAGTGAGCTACCTTAGTCAAGTGATCGACTATTACCCATATGGCATCATGGCCCTTCGGGGTTCGAGGCAAACCCACAATGAAGTCCATAGAAATGCTATCCCACTTCCATTCAGGTATATCCAGCGGCTTTAACAGCCCTGCAGGTCTCTTATGCTCAGCCTTGACGCGTTTGAAAATGTCACATCTAGCAACATGCTCTGCTATGTCTGATTTCATGTTTTTCCACCAGAATTTCTTCTTCAAATCAGCGTACATTTTAGTACTGCCTAGGTGGATACAATACTTGGAATCATGACCTTCTGATAGGATTTCGTTGCGGATAGCTGGGTCAGCAGGCACACAAATTCTGTCCTTGTACCAGTAAGTGCCTAGCTCATCCTCACTGAACTCCGGGCACTTGCCTTGTGTCAGGAGCTCGTGTATCTCCCAAATTTCTGGGCAATGGCATTGGGCTTCACGGATCCTATCCATGAGGGTGTAGTGTACGCGAAGCTCATTCAACAGGCCATGAGGTATCACCTCCATCTGTAACTCATCAATGCCCTCTTGCAACTCTTTGGGCAAGGCGGTGGTGAACAAGGCATGAGAATGACTTTTGCGGCTAAGAGCGTCAGCGACCACATTGGCCTTCCCAGGGTGATAGAGAATCTCCACGTCGTAGTCGTTAAGCAGCTCGAGCCAACGACGCTGTCGCATGTTTAGATTTTCCTGGGTGAAAAAGTACTTCAAGCTCTTGTGATCGGTGTAGATCTCGCATTTGTTCCCTATCAGGTAGTGCCTCCAAATCTTCAAGGCATGGACCACGGCTGCAAGCTCGAGATCATGGGTGGGGTAACGCTGTTCATGCTCCTTAAGCTGGCGGGAAGCATAGGCAATGACTTTCCCATTCTGCATTAGAACACAACCAAGCACGTGGTGAGACGCATCGCAATAGACCACAAAGTCCTGGTGGATATCGGGCAAGGCTAGAACAGGCGTTGTGGTGAGCTTCTCCTTCAGGGTCTGGAAACTTTGTTCACATTGGGGCGTCCATTCAAACTCTTTGGTCTTCTTCAGGAGGTTGGTCATGGGACGAGCTATCTTGGAAAAGTTCTCGATGAATCGGCGATAGTAACCAGCCAATCCCAAGAAACTTCTCACATCAGTCACATTCTGTGGCTGCTCCCATTCCTTCACTGTCTCAATCTTGGACGGATCGACAGCTACTCCGTCAGCATTGAGCACATGACCTAGGAAAGCGACCTCCTCAAGCCAGAACTCACACTTGTTGAACTTGGCATAGAGCTGATGTTTTCTCAACTTCTCCAGTACCATCCTCAGATGTTGCTCATGCGCTTCGGCGGTGGCATAATAGACAAGAATGTCATCAATGAAGACCACCACGAACTTATCCAGCTCCTGCATGAACACTTTATTCATCATGTTCATAAAATAAGCAGGCGCATTCGTAAGACTGAAGGACACGACGGTGTACTCATATTGCCCATATCTGGTGACAAATGCTGTCTTAGGAATGTCTTCCTCTCTGATCTTCATCTGATGGTAGCCTAATCTGAGGTCAATCTTGGAGAAGTACTTGGCATTGCGAAGCTGATCAAGCAGGTCATCTATCCTCGGCAAAGGATACTTGTTCTTTATAGTTACGGCATTCAGGTTTCGGTAATCAACGCACATCCTCTGTGTTCCATCCTTCTTCTTAACAAACAGCACAGGAGATCCCCAGGGCGAAGCGCTGGGCCTAATGAACCCTTTCTCGGATAGCTCCTCAAGCTGTTTCTTAAGCTTCTTAAGCTCGTCAACTGCCATACGGTAGGGTCACTTAGAAATCGGACTCGTACCAGGCATTAGGTTGATCACGAACTCAACATCTCTGTCCGGTGGCATTCCTGGTAGCTCTTCCGGGAAGACGTCCGGGTACTCACAAACTACAGGCACTTCCTCAAGTGACTTCTCTTCCAAGGCACACAGCATGGATATATCTGTCCCTTTGTTTGGCTCACATCTGATCTGACGGCCACTTGGATGGGTTATATCCACAAATCTGGGTGAGCAAGATATCACTCCTTTGTTCTGGGTTAACCAATCCATCCCTAGAATGACGTCTAGGCCTTCGAAGGGTAGCAAGGTAAGATCAGCAAGAAAGGTAAGACCCTCGATGGTGATACTTACTCCCTTACACATTTTGGTACAACAAATGTTGCCCAAGGGTGAACTGGTGTATAAGGTTTCTTTTCGTGGAGTGACAGATATATGGTGCTCTCGTGCAAACTTGGAGGATATATATGAACATGTAGCACCTGAATCAAACAGCACGGATGCCTTAACTCCATGCACTAAAAACATACCGTACACCACGTCGGGGGCACTCTGGGCGGCCTCTGCTGAGATGTGGGTGAGGCGGCCACGGGGCGCTCCGGATGGCATCTGCTTGTGCGGGGTGCCTTGGTTCTGCCTGGCGGGCGCTGGTGTAGCTGGTGCAGCCTTGTTTGGGCACTCGGCTGCCTTGTGACCTGGCTGGCCACAAGCGAAGCAAGTGTAGGTCATGCCGCCTGTAAGGGTTGGCGCGGCGGACCTCCACGTGCTACCTCCAGGTGCGGCACGAGCGTATGCTTGGCGGTCCTGAGCAGGGCGGGGGTAGTTGCTGGTGTGGGTACCACCGCCCCGGCTCGAACCGTGAGCCGCTCCCTGGGCGAAGCGAGAGCGGGGAGGCTTAGAGGTCTCACCATGCGACCTTCGTGGGGCAGGTGCGCGGGTGGTGCCCTCAGTACGGCGCTTCTTGTTCTTGCCAAGCGCCTCCCTCTCCGCGAAAACCTCATCGCGGTCCTTCTCAATCTCCATGCACCTGTCAATCAGGTCACGAAGGGTGTGGCTCTTGGTGCCTGAGAGAGAGAGAGCCTGATACGACTAGACAAGCCCTTGCGGTAGTAGTACATCTTCTCCTTCTCAGAGTTCACCACTGAGACGGGTGCATAGCGTAGCAGGTTGGTGAAGCGGGTGGTGAACTCATGCACCTTGTCAGCTCCCATGGAGATGTTGTGGAACTCATTCTCCTTCTTCTCCAGCGCACCTTCACGGATGAAGAATGCGCGGAACTCGTCCACAAACTCATCCCAGGAGATGTTAGCGGGGTCTCGGTGGGTTTTGCAGAGGCTGTCCCACCAAGATCGCCCAGCACCCACAAGCTGGTGAGCTGCCAAGCCAACGCACTCCTCGTCAGTGCAGGTGGTCAAGTCCAGCTTCTTCTCAATCTCCTTAAGCCAATCATCAGCAGCGATGGGATCGATGCTGGTGCCGTCGAACGTCGGGGGCCTCAGCTTGAGAAAGAACTCCAGCTTCTTGTAGAAATCATCGCGGGGCTCCCGGTGCTGGGGTGCAGCACGCTCTCAGCTAAGACTCAAAGAAGCTCGGTCTGCTGGGCCATCACATCCGCCAAGAGTGGCACGGGAGGTGGAGGTGGAGCTGCATCTCCTCCTGCGGCAGGCTCGGGCTCAGCAGCAGGCTGTGGCTGTCTTCCAGCCACGCCTCCGGCAGCTGGTTCCGGCTCAACTACCGGTGGTGGCGATGGGTGTGCAGGTCGTGGGGTGGCAGCACAGGGTGGCTCCTCAAGGTCGAGGGGTATGCGACCAATGCGGGCACGACCACTTCTGCGTCCATGGCCCCTGGCGGGCACGGGTGAAGGAGAGCGGTTTCTCAAGCGGCTGGCATGACGAGTGGACATCCTGCCCAACATAAACCTCAGATTAGGGCATACGGGCTTATTATAACTTTGATATTAAAGACATACTTATTTGAAATAATTTTAAAACATTGCTAATTTATCTAACACTCAGACGAAAAAGCATGAAGATCCAATAAGATGCGATAAAAACCAAATCATTCATTACATCAGGGGGTTACATGGCGATGTCTTTAGCGGCTACGCTTGGAGACTCGCGAGAAACGTACTACACGCAGGTAGTCTAGCAAAAAGGGTGGACAACTATTCAGCATCATGGTGAGTCTGGTCACTTGGCCATTCAGGGCCCATCATCTCCTGACCTGATATCACTCTAGACCATCTCTAGAGGCTGGTCCAAACTGTAAGCTATGGGAGGTATACCGATGCCAGAAGCCTGGATCTGCTCGTCAGTCATCTAAAGGCGAGAGACGTAGCGACGGGCCTCCTCGAGCTGAGGTGTGGACACTGCCTGTCCACTAAGTCCAGTGGTGGGGCATCCACTCAAGTTGAGGCGAGATTGCCCTAGCTCAAATGTCTCAACCCTGACCCTCTTACGGGCACGTAAGGGAAGCTCATCCTGCAGCTCCTCGTACTCTCTGACCCTCTTGCGATCTGACCTCTTCCAAGCTTCCATAGTGCGTTTGAGCTTATCCATGAGGTATGCCATCTTATGGACATAGCTGATCAGGTGTCCCTGGTTGTAGCTAGCAAGGGTGTATTCCTGTAGCAGCTTCTCACGTTGAGCCTTGCACTGCTCACGGAACTTGTCCCTGTAGGCAGCATCTTGACTCTTTTCCTGGAATCTCTTTCCAATGTCTTCGTTCTTCTCAGCCATGGTGGCCTCAAGCTCCCGGATATTCTTGTTGAGATGGATGTTGTGTAATTGAAGCTTATCCATCTCGCTCATCAGACTAGTGATCTGATCCTGGTGAGTGTGCTCCTTGCGTGCTATCTCACGCTCTAGGTCTGAAATCTTTTGCTTCCATGCCGCTTCCTTATCCTCTGACTTGCGGATCCTCTCGGCAACTTCCATCAGGTAGCGACGATCACGGCGGCCCTTCCGCTCCAACTCAGCAATGTACATTTCCTGGCACTGCATGTACATCATAGAGGCGCGGTGGCAGGGGTTGCGGTCGACTCTGGTATTCTGATCGATGTAGATGACCTCTCCCCAAGTACCCTGCTGATCATCGAGGGCACGAGGAACCAAACGAAAGCGACTTTCCTTCAGATAGTCAGCTCCATTGCGTAGCACAGTACGGAGTGCCTGGCGCGAAACGGTCTGAACACACATGTCGGTGTCGTTGTCGAAGGCGAAGTCAGTGAAGGCGGTAACTTCGGGTAGGTTTATGCTTGCAGGCACGTTGATGTGGACTGCCTTGTAGTCCTCGATGCCTCCTTCAAGGGTGGGCTTGCCGCGGCAAAGATACTCGACGTTCTCCACGGGAACACCCAACTCGGTGAGAACCTCGCGAAGCACGTGAGCATAGCCTCCATGCTCTGTTCCGTCGAGTCTGAACTCAACGATATCCATTGGTGGTAACGGACCAAGCGGCAAGTTGGGGTCCATCTGCAGGTGACACGAGAAAGAAGTTTAGAAAAGTTGCAGAGAGAGGTAAGCCATGCATAAAAGCGTATGCAGTGGTCGGTGTATAACCGAGAGATTTCAAGATTTTCCTAATTCTATCGTCCAATCCTATGGGTCTCGTCCTAGGGTCAAGCATGGCTCTGGTACCAACTGAAACATCCTCAATTTTCCACGAAGGGAAAATACACAGAATGGCGGATAATATAATAGTTTGAAGCATCAAACCATCTCATTATCCCGCAGTAGTCGATACAGGATCCATACATCGTACAAAAGATTACAATTAGGGGGAATTACATAGATAATTCATCGCCACACTAGCAGAATCATCAGAGTAGCAGCAGCTTCTGGGGCAGCTGCGGAAGGCGGAAGTACAATAAAATCTCCAAAAAGAAGCCTGAGCGTAGGAACGAGACGTCTACTCCTCCTCATCATCATAGTCGTAGTCGGGCTCACCTGCCAAATAATTTTCAGTACGGTTTGTACTGGCCACATCTCCCACCCTATGCTTTGCTTTTGCTATGTAGTATTTGGTGGGATGCAAAGGATATAATCAAATCGACCTAATATGTGGCTGTAGTTTCCTATGCAAACAGTGACCAATATTATATAATATAATTCATCAAATTTTAATCCATCTCATCCACACATCCAAACCCATTCCATCTCCATCACACACTTCTCACCCTCTCGCACTCAGTCGACAGGGCCAACTCCCTCTCGGAGCCTGTCTCAGCGGCTCACAGCCGGAAGGGTAACACCAGGGGGAGAAATAGAAGGACTCCTCTCACTACTCTCGAGAAGCGTGGGTCTTAGGAAAGAGCCATACCAGTGGCTCGCGGACTATATATAGATTCATAAACTCTACAGAGCATGTACTCCCGTAACCACAAGATCACTATCATCGGCGGTGCCCCGCCTAAGCTGATTCTGGCTGCTTTCTAACTGGTGCGATGCCACCCTACCACTCAGTACTGGGACATCCCGGATAGGTACCACCGGCACACTGAGACTGTGAGACATAGTATCGGGCCCCCGTGGTCACTATGCTGTCTAAGGAGGGTGTGGGTCTCCACGCCCGTACCTCCCGACACTTTCTGCTGACAACCTAGTAGTAGTGGCACTGTCCTAGCTAGTCAGACATCCGTCTCCCGCCCATACAAGAGCGAGTGGTGAGCACGTAAGTCCCAAGGTTCCGGTCCTCAAGAGATATCAGGTCCTAGGGGGGATCAGACAGGATTATCTTCTCTTTTGGGACTACAACAGTCTGTGCTACAACAGCACCTCCTTCCCAGGGGCTTCACTCCACGAAGGTTCTCACCCCCGGGATCTCCTTATGCATCACAATGTGCCCGCCACAAGCACCTCACACGGGAATGCCCAGAACACATTCCCCGGCAAGACTCGCCCACATGGCTCGTCGTAGAATCCTGTCCGATCGACTCAACCCTCACCACACACCCAAGACGCACGCAGCACTCTCCCCGAGTAAAGTGGCACCACGTGCCTTAACCATATAACCATGCTCTCCACCACGCATCATTATCACACAGATATAAGCGTAGTAGAAGTAAAGCATCATAAGTAAAATAAGCAAGCGTCTAGCCTATCAGCAGGTGTGCAGGAGTAAGGTTGCGTCAAGGTAAAGGCTCATCAAGCAGTTCTATCATGCAACCTATTATCAGGTGATATTCATAATTTAGAGCACTAGCAACTAGATATTATGCCATGCGTAATAGGATCTACGAGGTTGGGTGGGGTGTGGCACCTGTGAAGTCGTCACCGAGCTCCTCCTCGTACTCGTAGTCGTCCTCCTCAAGCTGATCCTCCTCTGAAACGAGACATAATAGCCGCGTTAGCGGCTCCTATAGAGTCAACACAAAGAAGCAATAAAATTCAATAACTCCAAATGCACTCATACACAAGCCTATGATGTAGAGCTTATTTTTATGAAAATTTGGACATTTGGTTCATATTTTTTGGAGTTCGTATGAAGAAGTTATGAATTTCGGAAGTTTATTCTATTTTCAAAAAAAGAAAAAGGGCGGATTAACCTGGGCTTGACACGTGGCAGCTCCTGATTGGGCCACGTGGCGTGCAGGAACAGTGTGGCTGGGGATATGCTGACGTCGGCACTGACGCAGGTCTGGGCTAGATGACGTCATGCCGACGTTATGCTGACGTCAGTGTCGACGGGTCCAGTTAGTGGCTGACAGGTGGGGCCAGGTCAATGGTCAACATTGACAGGTCTCGACCGGGCCTCGGAGGTCTGGACAGGGCTGGTTCAGGGCCAGGTCGGGTCGGCCACTGTACACTCGAGGGGGCGGTCCGGGGACCCCTCGAGGACGGAGCTCGCTCGGGCGAACGGACTGGCCTCGAGAACGAAACCTCGCCCGACGAACGGACTGGCCTCGAGAGCGAAACCTCGCCTGGCGAACGGACTGGCCTCGAGAACGAAGCCTTGCCCGGCGAACGGACTGGCCTCGAGAGCGAAACCTCGCCTGGCGAACGGACTAGCCTCGAAAATAGTTATCCGGTGAGACTCGACCCTCTGGCCTCGAGTCGAATCCTCGAATCAGGCCAGGACCTCGATTAGAGCCAGGCCCCCGACTCGTCGGGCGAAACCTCGACTTCATCGGGCGGATCCTCGACTCGTCGGGCGGACCCTGGACTCGTCGGGCGGAACCTCGACTCGTCGGGCAGACCCTCGACGAATGTCGGACGGACCCTCGACTTCGTCGGACGGACCCTCGACGAATGTCGGACGAAACCTCGACGAATGTCGGACGGAACCTCGATGAATGTCGGACGGACCCTCGACTCATCGGGTGGACCCTCGACGAATGTCGGCTGATTAGCTGAGCTACGTGGCTGGCCGGCTAGGTGCTCAAACTTGGGGAAATCGACCTCAGGCCAGTGGCGGTCAGCGAGGCACGGCTGCGGCGAGGCTAAATTCGCCGGCGAAGCCAGGCGTTGGTCTCCATCTTCCTTCTTGCCTTTCGATTGGAGAAGCTGGGATCTCCATGAGCTAGCTACCGGGGCTAGTCGAGGCACGGCGGGGCGTGCGCAGCTCGGCGGCCACGGCGGACGCTCCGGCGGCCAGAGTCCGGGGAGGCCGGAGCTACAAAAGTGCGTGGCTCCAACTGTGGCCCGTGCCGGCTCCTAGAGGTTGCCAAAAACGTGCTCTAGACTACGGCGAAGCTATCGACCGTGGTAAGGAAAGAAACAGGGGTAAGGGGAGCAAGAACGTCGACAGTGTACTGGTAACGGCCATGGCCGAGCAGGGCGAGGGCGGGGATGCTTACCCGCGTAGCGACGGTCGAGGCAGGTGACGCGGGCTTGGTGGCGGCTCGGTGCAGGGAAGGCGAAGCCGGGGCGTCGAGGCGGTTATGCGGCGCTCCCAGGTCCTCCTCAGCGCGCGGACGGCGGCGGCAGCAGCAGCGCTCTAGCTCCGCCTCCTTCCTGCTCCTCCCTCCTTCTCTCTCTCTCTCGCTCGACTGATCTGGCGGCGGGTCTCCACAAAGACGGCGGGGCGATGGGGAAACCCTAGAGGCCAGGGTGCTCCTCTTTAAATAGGCACGGCGGCCGGCCATGGACGGCGGAGGCAGAAGATGCCCATCGGGCGGCTGTGTGCAGCCACGATTAGGGTTAGGGTTCGGTGAAGCGCGGTGCAAGCAAGCGATTAGATGGACGGCGCGGGACACGGCCGTACTCGGGCGGACTGCGGAGGCGCGCGGTGCACAAAATGGTGCAGCGGACGCGACGCGCGGTCGACCAGATGTGGTAAAAGGTAGGAGCTGATAGGTGTGCTCCGCTTGTCAGTGAGAGAAAGGGAAGGGGCGCGGGCGCATTCGGCAGCAGGCCCTTGGTGGGCCGCCTTGTTGGGCCAGCGGTCAGCTGGCGGACGAGCGCGCGCGCTAGCGATAGACGGGGTGCGACAGCGCGTGGCGCGACTGGGCCGATGCTCGAGGCAGGCTGGTCAGGCGAGCGCGCGAGCGAGCGGGCAGGCGGCAGCGTAGCAGGCCGAGCTGGGCCTCGAGCTCGGGCAGGCAGGCCGGCGTGCATGCGCGTGCGCGCGCGGGCGAGCACGTGCGCCGGAGGTCGAGCGCGCTACTGGGCCGGCGCGGGGAGTCGGTAGCAGGCATATATATATACATGCATTAAAGGTTATTTGATTTTATTATCATCACATAAAATCGAATAAGAGGCGAATCAAACTCTGGTTATTTAAATGCAATGCTCGGGCTAACGTCGAGTGCTATTTGTGCATCTATTAGCGGGTTTCCTACATGACATCCACCATACACTGGTGAACTTTAGAAAAATTTTTGAAAGCCCGTATTTTTGGTGACCGGATTTCTAGGGTTGTTACAGTCCTACCCCCTTATGAGAATCTCGTCCTCGAGATTCAAGAGTGTAACTTACTCTTCAAAAAGGTAGGGGTAGAGCTTCCTCATTTCTGACTCCTTCTCCCAAGTTGCTTCCCGTTCTGTGTGATTGCTCCACTGAATCTTCAGATACGGCGTGCTAGAGTTTCTCATTTCTTTGGTGGTTCTGTCCATAATGCAGACGGGGTGCTCTCTGTAGTCCAAAGTGTCCTGAATATCGAGTGCCTCTACGGGTATCGGATGCTCTGGCGGCTGCAAACACTTGCGCAGTTGCGACACATGGAACACTGGGTGTACTCCTGCCAGTTGTGGGGGCAACTCCATTCTGTAGGCAAGCTTGCCAATCCTTTCACTGATTCTGTACGGTCCCACATACCTCGGTGCTAGCTTTCCCTTTACATGGAACCTGATGGTCCCTCGAAGCGGGGAGACCTTGAGATAGACATAGTCTCCTACCTCAGACTCGAGGTCTCTACGCCTCTTGTCGGCATAACTCTTCTAACGGCTCTGGGCAATTTTTAGATTTTCTCACACCTGAGTGACTCCTTCCTCGGCCTCCTTAATGGTGGCCGGACCAAAGAACGATCTTTCACCCGTTTTAGACCACATCAAGGGTGTTCTGCATGGTCTTCTGTACATAGCTTCAAAAGGTGACATCTTGAGGCTAGCCTGGTAATTGTTGTTGTAGGAGAACTCTGCAAAGGGCAAGCTCTTCTCCCAATCAGTCCCATATTTCAGAACACAAGCTCGAAGCATATTCTCAAGTATCTGGTTCACTCTTTCTCTCTGTCCATCTGTCTGAGGGTGGTATGCGGTACTGTAATCTAGCTTGCTGCCGATTGACTTGTTCAGGGCTTTCCAGAACTTGGACGTATACTGCGGTCCACGATCAGATATTATGCTCTTAGGGGCTCCATGCAGCTTGAGAATGTTCCCAACATACAAATCTGCTAGCTGGCCGACTCGGGCATCAGTCCTGATGGCTAGGAAGTGAGCTACCTTAGTCAAGTGATCGACTATTACCCATATGGCATCATGGCCCTTCGGGGTTCGAGGCAAACCCACAATGAAGTCCATAGAAATGCTATCCCACTTCCATTCAGGTATATCCAGCGGCTTTAACAGCCCTGCAGGTCTCTTATGCTCAGCCTTGACGCGTTTGAAAATGTCACATCTAGCAACATGCTCTGCTATGTCTGATTTCATGTTTTTCCACCAGAATTTCTTCTTCAAATCAGCGTACATTTTAGTACTGCCTAGGTGGATACAATACTTGGAATCATGACCTTCTGATAGGATTTCGTTGCGGATAGCTGGGTCAGCAGGCACACAAATTCTGTCCTTGTACCAGTAAGTGCCTAGCTCATCCTCACTGAACTCCGGGCACTTGCCTTGTGTCAGGAGCTCGTGTATCTCCCAAATTTCTGGGCAATGGCATTGGGCTTCACGGATCCTATCCATGAGGGTGTAGTGTACGCGAAGCTCATTCAACAGGCCATGAGGTATCACCTCCATCTGTAACTCATCAATGCCCTCTTGCAACTCTTTGGGCAAGGCGGTGGTGAACAAGGCATGAGAATGACTTTTGCGGCTAAGAGCGTCAGCGACCACATTGGCCTTCCCAGGGTGATAGAGAATCTCCACGTCGTAGTCGTTAAGCAGCTCGAGCCAACGACGCTGTCGCATGTTTAGATTTTCCTGGGTGAAAAAGTACTTCAAGCTCTTGTGATCGGTGTAGATCTCGCATTTGTTCCCTATCAGGTAGTGCCTCCAAATCTTCAAGGCATGGACCACGGCTGCAAGCTCGAGATCATGGGTGGGGTAACGCTGTTCATGCTCCTTAAGCTGGCGGGAAGCATAGGCAATGACTTTCCCATTCTGCATTAGAACACAACCAAGCACGTGGTGAGACGCATCGCAATAGACCACAAAGTCCTGGTGGATATCGGGCAAGGCTAGAACAGGCGTTGTGGTGAGCTTCTCCTTCAGGGTCTGGAAACTTTGTTCACATTGGGGCGTCCATTCAAACTCTTTGGTCTTCTTCAGGAGGTTGGTCATGGGACGAGCTATCTTGGAAAAGTTCTCGATGAATCGGCGATAGTAACCAGCCAATCCCAAGAAACTTCTCACATCAGTCACATTCTGTGGCTGCTCCCATTCCTTCACTGTCTCAATCTTGGACGGATCGACAGCTACTCCGTCAGCATTGAGCACATGACCTAGGAAAGCGACCTCCTCAAGCCAGAACTCACACTTGTTGAACTTGGCATAGAGCTGATGTTTTCTCAACTTCTCCAGTACCATCCTCAGATGTTGCTCATGCGCTTCGGCGGTGGCATAATAGACAAGAATGTCATCAATGAAGACCACCACGAACTTATCCAGCTCCTGCATGAACACTTTATTCATCATGTTCATAAAATAAGCAGGCGCATTCGTAAGACTGAAGGACACGACGGTGTACTCATATTGCCCATATCTGGTGACAAATGCTGTCTTAGGAATGTCTTCCTCTCTGATCTTCATCTGATGGTAGCCTAATCTGAGGTCAATCTTGGAGAAGTACTTGGCATTGCGAAGCTGATCAAGCAGGTCATCTATCCTCGGCAAAGGATACTTGTTCTTTATAGTTACGGCATTCAGGTTTCGGTAATCAACGCACATCCTCTGTGTTCCATCCTTCTTCTTAACAAACAGCACAGGAGATCCCCAGGGCGAAGCGCTGGGCCTAATGAACCCTTTCTCGGATAGCTCCTCAAGCTGTTTCTTAAGCTTCTTAAGCTCGTCAACTGCCATACGGTAGGGTCACTTAGAAATCGGACTCGTACCAGGCATTAGGTTGATCACGAACTCAACATCTCTGTCCGGTGGCATTCCTGGTAGCTCTTCCGGGAAGACGTCCGGGTACTCACAAACTACAGGCACTTCCTCAAGTGACTTCTCTTCCAAGGCACACAGCATGGATATATCTGTCCCTTTGTTTGGCTCACATCTGATCTGACGGCCACTTGGATGGGTTATATCCACAAATCTGGGTGAGCAAGATATCACTCCTTTGTTCTGGGTTAACCAATCCATCCCTAGAATGACGTCTAGGCCTTCGAAGGGTAGCAAGGTAAGATCAGCAAGAAAGGTAAGACCCTCGATGGTGATACTTACTCCCTTACACATTTTGGTACAACAAATGTTGCCCAAGGGTGAACTGGTGTATAAGGTTTCTTTTCGTGGAGTGACAGATATATGGTGCTCTCGTGCAAACTTGGAGGATATATATGAACATGTAGCACCTGAATCAAACAGCACGGATGCCTTAACTCCATGCACTAAAAACATACCGTACACCACGTCGGGGGCACTCTGGGCGGCCTCTGCTGAGATGTGGGTGAGGCGGCCACGGGGCGCTCCGGATGGCATCTGCTTGTGCGGGGTGCCTTGGTTCTGCCTGGCGGGCGCTGGTGTAGCTGGTGCAGCCTTGTTTGGGCACTCGGCTGCCTTGTGACCTGGCTGGCCACAAGCGAAGCAAGTGTAGGTCATGCCGCCTGTAAGGGTTGGCGCGGCGGACCTCCACGTGCTACCTCCAGGTGCGGCACGAGCGTATGCTTGGCGGTCCTGAGCAGGGCGGGGGTAGTTGCTGGTGTGGGTACCACCGCCCCGGCTCGAACCGTGAGCCGCTCCCTGGGCGAAGCGAGAGCGGGGAGGCTTAGAGGTCTCACCATGCGACCTTCGTGGGGCAGGTGCGCGGGTGGTGCCCTCAGTACGGCGCTTCTTGTTCTTGCCAAGCGCCTCCCTCTCCGCGAAAACCTCATCGCGGTCCTTCTCAATCTCCATGCACCTGTCAATCAGGTCACGAAGGGTGTGGCTCTTGGTGCCTGAGAGAGAGAGAGCCTGATACGACTAGACAAGCCCTTGCGGTAGTAGTACATCTTCTCCTTCTCAGAGTTCACCACTGAGACGGGTGCATAGCGTAGCAGGTTGGTGAAGCGGGTGGTGAACTCATGCACCTTGTCAGCTCCCATGGAGATGTTGTGGAACTCATTCTCCTTCTTCTCCAGCGCACCTTCACGGATGAAGAATGCGCGGAACTCGTCCACAAACTCATCCCAGGAGATGTTAGCGGGGTCTCGGTGGGTTTTGCAGAGGCTGTCCCACCAAGATCGCCCAGCACCCACAAGCTGGTGAGCTGCCAAGCCAACGCACTCCTCGTCAGTGCAGGTGGTCAAGTCCAGCTTCTTCTCAATCTCCTTAAGCCAATCATCAGCAGCGATGGGATCGATGCTGGTGCCGTCGAACGTCGGGGGCCTCAGCTTGAGAAAGAACTCCAGCTTCTTGTAGAAATCATCGCGGGGCTCCCGGTGCTGGGGTGCAGCACGCTCTCAGCTAAGACTCAAAGAAGCTCGGTCTGCTGGGCCATCACATCCGCCAAGAGTGGCACGGGAGGTGGAGGTGGAGCTGCATCTCCTCCTGCGGCAGGCTCGGGCTCAGCAGCAGGCTGTGGCTGTCTTCCAGCCACGCCTCCGGCAGCTGGTTCCGGCTCAACTACCGGTGGTGGCGATGGGTGTGCAGGTCGTGGGGTGGCAGCACAGGGTGGCTCCTCAAGGTCGAGGGGTATGCGACCAATGCGGGCACGACCACTTCTGCGTCCATGGCCCCTGGCGGGCACGGGTGAAGGAGAGCGGTTTCTCAAGCGGCTGGCATGACGAGTGGACATCCTGCCCAACATAAACCTCAGATTAGGGCATACGGGCTTATTATAACTTTGATATTAAAGACATACTTATTTGAAATAATTTTAAAACATTGCTAATTTATCTAACACTCAGACGAAAAAGCATGAAGATCCAATAAGATGCGATAAAAACCAAATCATTCATTACATCAGGGGGTTACATGGCGATGTCTTTAGCGGCTACGCTTGGAGACTCGCGAGAAACGTACTACACGCAGGTAGTCTAGCAAAAAGGGTGGACAACTATTCAGCATCATGGTGAGTCTGGTCACTTGGCCATTCAGGGCCCATCATCTCCTGACCTGATATCACTCTAGACCATCTCTAGAGGCTGGTCCAAACTGTAAGCTATGGGAGGTATACCGATGCCAGAAGCCTGGATCTGCTCGTCAGTCATCTAAAGGCGAGAGACGTAGCGACGGGCCTCCTCGAGCTGAGGTGTGGACACTGCCTGTCCACTAAGTCCAGTGGTGGGGCATCCACTCAAGTTGAGGCGAGATTGCCCTAGCTCAAATGTCTCAACCCTGACCCTCTTACGGGCACGTAAGGGAAGCTCATCCTGCAGCTCCTCGTACTCTCTGACCCTCTTGCGATCTGACCTCTTCCAAGCTTCCATAGTGCGTTTGAGCTTATCCATGAGGTATGCCATCTTATGGACATAGCTGATCAGGTGTCCCTGGTTGTAGCTAGCAAGGGTGTATTCCTGTAGCAGCTTCTCACGTTGAGCCTTGCACTGCTCACGGAACTTGTCCCTGTAGGCAGCATCTTGACTCTTTTCCTGGAATCTCTTTCCAATGTCTTCGTTCTTCTCAGCCATGGTGGCCTCAAGCTCCCGGATATTCTTGTTGAGATGGATGTTGTGTAATTGAAGCTTATCCATCTCGCTCATCAGACTAGTGATCTGATCCTGGTGAGTGTGCTCCTTGCGTGCTATCTCACGCTCTAGGTCTGAAATCTTTTGCTTCCATGCCGCTTCCTTATCCTCTGACTTGCGGATCCTCTCGGCAACTTCCATCAGGTAGCGACGATCACGGCGGCCCTTCCGCTCCAACTCAGCAATGTACATTTCCTGGCACTGCATGTACATCATAGAGGCGCGGTGGCAGGGGTTGCGGTCGACTCTGGTATTCTGATCGATGTAGATGACCTCTCCCCAAGTACCCTGCTGATCATCGAGGGCACGAGGAACCAAACGAAAGCGACTTTCCTTCAGATAGTCAGCTCCATTGCGTAGCACAGTACGGAGTGCCTGGCGCGAAACGGTCTGAACACACATGTCGGTGTCGTTGTCGAAGGCGAAGTCAGTGAAGGCGGTAACTTCGGGTAGGTTTATGCTTGCAGGCACGTTGATGTGGACTGCCTTGTAGTCCTCGATGCCTCCTTCAAGGGTGGGCTTGCCGCGGCAAAGATACTCGACGTTCTCCACGGGAACACCCAACTCGGTGAGAACCTCGCGAAGCACGTGAGCATAGCCTCCATGCTCTGTTCCGTCGAGTCTGAACTCAACGATATCCATTGGTGGTAACGGACCAAGCGGCAAGTTGGGGTCCATCTGCAGGTGACACGAGAAAGAAGTTTAGAAAAGTTGCAGAGAGAGGTAAGCCATGCATAAAAGCGTATGCAGTGGTCGGTGTATAACCGAGAGATTTCAAGATTTTCCTAATTCTATCGTCCAATCCTATGGGTCTCGTCCTAGGGTCAAGCATGGCTCTGGTACCAACTGAAACATC